>JACXGM010018455.1:0-19026 GCA_016801145.1 Umbra pygmaea | reverse complement strand
ACAACCACATAGCTAACCAACACTGTCATAGTTTGCTAGCTTTTCTACTGACATCTTAACAAGGTAGCTAGCTACAGTAACTAATGTTAACAATGCATGTAGCTTAGCTACATAGCGCTTGTGCAACTAACTTCACAGCTTTTAGTCAATAAACAGTAGATACCTTACTCAAAAGAGACAGATGGCGATAGCTGTTAAAAGCACACTTATTAAATCAAAGATCAGTTCATTCAAATGCGCTACATGAACTGTTGGCCGCAGCATAAAGTAGCAACCTAATCTGAACAGTGACTTTGGTTCCAATATTATAGGTTCTGCTTTTGTGGACTCCGCGGGTCACAGGGGCAACTTGCACCAGGGGGGACTTGCCAGGTACGGCTTGGACCCCGCCAAAACTGCTTGCAGTTCTAGTTTCAAATTGTTTTACTGTTGTTTTCATTTTCAAATAAATAATCATGTAACTAGGATTAAAAACAGCTAAATTTGAAAGAAGCTTTACTCTGCTGTATTTCAAAGCAAGTCTATCTGGTTGGATGTCAATTATTTGATATTTGCCATTGTGTTGTTATTTATCAGACAGTAGTTGGTAATTATGTGCCAGAGAAGTCTGGGATGCCTTAATAAAAATAGGACAGTGAACCAGTAGGTTACACCAATGATGACACTTATCACTAACAGAGTACAATAAAGGTTGTGAAATGAAGCTGTAGTATGAGGCATGTACAGTACAGTATGAGACATGCATTTTTAAGAATTATTATTATTATTTTATTGTTGTTTTAATTGTCAAATAAATAATCCTGTAGGAATTTGTTCAGTTAATTGCTGTACTGTATGTCAGCTAAAAGTACGAAAGAAATATACAGTAAACACTCAAGAGAGACAGAAATGTTTGCAAAGCAAAGGTAGCTTATTTCACAATGGGCTAAAATAACAGGTTCCTCCCCACTCTGACTACATTACCATTTAAATACTTGTTGTTTTAACACATTTGCCAGCTATACTGTGTCATTCATTGAAAGGTAATTGTGCCGATTAGCTCCTGCCTGAACAAACAAACATTGGCTGTTGAATTTAACCATTTGTAACCCCACCCACAGCCCGCTATAGTCCCGGATAGTAGGCAACTATACATTTTTTCCTCCAAGGTGGCCTGGTACGATGCGTTTTTCCAGTGGTTTATACACTCCCCAAGCCGTGATGAGCGCAGTCTAGCCCGGCCTTATAGGCGAAAAGGGGCATACCCTAATACATCGTCAATGTAGTCACACACTATCTGGAAAACCGCTTGTAGCACCGCATTATGTAATAACACTACATTATGTAATAACACTGCATTATGTAATAACTTGACAAAATGTAACAAATTTTCACTTCATTATGTAATAAAACCACATTTTGTAATAAACACTTGAACGCAATATGTAATAAATTTCCCTGCATTTTGTAATAAATTATTACACAACGCAGTGATTATTACAAAATGTGGGTGTTGGACTTTTTTTCATAAAAATGTAAAAATATGGTGTATTATGTATTAACCGACCATAATGTATGTCTTCATTCATGAAAATTGTCATAACATAACCAAGGCCGCCTTAATGCACGGGCTTAGGTGGGCTGAAGCCCAGGGGCCTACAGAGATCAGGGGCCTATCATTAGTCAATAAAAAATCACATTGTTTTGTAATTTGTCAAATTTTCTGTCCATCACACGATATCTTGCTGCTGATGTATCTAATTTTCACGTGACCAACGATGCTACCTAACGTTACCATAGCTACCTTAACTGCATTCAACCGTGTATAATTCCAGTGAGAAGTTTGTGGCTAGCTAGGTCAAAATGTCAGAAAAGAAAAAGTTTGAGAGTGGTGCTCAAAAACGTTTTTTAAACCTGCTAAAAGTGAAGAGGAGTCTAGCGCGTTAACGAGCAGAGCGGCGAAAATGAGTGGGGAGGATGACGAGCAGACAGAAGGACCGGTAATGTTACCGGGAAAAGCTGAGGAGGAAGAGGACGGGCTGAGTGGAGAGACAACCAGAGATGGACAGACCGGAGGCCCGTTACCTGACTCACCAGAAGAAAAGGACGTGACAGCGTGTGTTGATCCATCCGAAGGGGATCACATTGGAGGAGACAAGCCGGCAAGATCACGGGACAACGCCGACCCATATAGCACTGACCCGGGTCTCTGGGGCCAAAATAATTTTGACGAACAGGTGCGTCTTTACTGGGCGAAAATGGGACCGGAATTGTGCCAGAACAGAGAAGCTGACCTCTCTGCTTGAGAACGGCAATACAAACACCAGAGAAGATTCTTCTCAAAGACACATTTGAAGCGCAAGCTTGGTAATGGGGAGTATCTGCCCAGGGAATGGCTATGCTACTCACCTTCGCAAGGTAGTGTGTTTTGCTTTGCATGTAAAATATTTGGCGAGGGCAAAGAGAAGTCCACATTTTGTAGCATGGGATTTTCAAATTGGAAGCGTGCAAGTGAACGTATCACAGAGCATGAAAGCTGTGATATGCATAGGAAAGCCATGATTGCGTACATCAATCAGACAGCTGAGCGCGGGACAGTGGACTCAGAACTGACGAAACAATTCAATGAGGAGTGTGAATATTGGACACAGGTTCTACAGAGAGTTGTCACTGTGGTTAAGTATTTGGCAGAGCGTGGACTTTCTTTTAGAGGTGATAGCCACAGGTTTGGAGACAGCAACAATGGCAACTATTTGGGTAGCATGGAGCTGATCAGTCAGTTTGATCCTTTTTTATAAGCCCATATAGATAAGTATGGAAAAGCCGGCAGAGGAAACCCATCCTACCTCTCCCTGAATGTGTGTGAGGAATTCATACAGTTGACAGAAGGTGCTGGATGAAGTCATCAGCAGAGTGAAACTTGCTAAGTATTTTTCTGTCAGTGTGGACTCCACGCCAGACATCACACATGTAGACCAGCTGACTTTCATCCTGCGGTACGTGTCACCAGAGGGCTGTATGGAGGAGTGTTTTGTTAAATTCCTCCCCATTGGCAGCCACAGCAGAGAAGCACTGTTCAATTCAGTCATTAGTGTTTTAGGAGAGATGGACATTGACATTAATAACTGTAGAGGTCAGTGTTATGACAATGCCAGCAACATGTCAGGTACCTACAAAGGTGTGCAGGCCCGAATCAAACAGATCAACCACTGGCAGAGTGGGTACCCTGTGCAGCGCACACGTTAAATCTGGTGGGGGTTAACACTGTGAACTGCTGTGAGGAGACTGAACAGTTTTTCAGTTTTGTGCAAACACCGTTTAACTTTTCATCAAAAAGCACTTCACGCTGGCAGATGATCAAGGCGGGGTTGCAGCCTAATGATAATCAGAGAATTGAAACTTTAAAAACGCTTTCTGATACCAGGTGGTCAGCGCACGCGGTTGCAACCAAAGCTCTTTGTTAGAATTACGTTGGTATTCAGCAGTCATTATTGAATGTTGCTGTTGATGAGAACCAGAATTTGAGCACAAGAGAAGAGGCCAGGGTACTGCACAAAAAGAAGAAAAAAAAAGAAATTGCATTTATGTGCAACATGTGGAATGCCATTCTTCAACGTTTCAAAGCCGTGAGCATGGCTGGTTTGGTCATTGCGTGAATATGTAGCAGGCCTACGGGATCAGTTTGACAGCTTTGAGACAGACGCAAAAAACATGTCCCCCACCGTGTCCGATTAGTACAAAGCAGACACTCAAAGAAAAAGAAAAAGACAGGCTGACGAGTCATCTGAACCTGAGTGCCAGCTGTCAGGCCGCAGACGCTTCTGTTCATCTGTTTATATCTACGTGATCGACCGGCTAGTGTCAGAGTTGGACCGAAGATACAAGTCATATAATGGTTTGTGTGAAAACTTCGGGTTTTTAAACAGATTTCACTCCATTTCCCCCCAAGACCTCCGCTTAGCAGCGTCAAGCCTGCAGAAGAAATACAACAGTGACTTGGAAGAGGACTTTGTGGAGGAAGCGGTACAATTTAGGGAGTTTGTACAGAATGAGAAGGTGAGCAGCACGTCGACGTCGGCATTCGGGTTACTAAAACTACTGAGAAGAAGAAAACTCCACTCTGTGTTTCCCAACACAGACATAGCTTTGCGGCTGTTCCTGACTGTGCCAGTTACCAACGCGAGTGGAGAGCGGTCCTTCTCCAAACTGGCCTTGGTGAAAAATAGACTGCGATCAAGCATGCAGCAAGACCGGGTTAGTAACCTCACACTTATGTCCATTGAACACGAAATTCTTTGTGAGTTGGATTTCAAGGACATAAGCAAGGCTTTTTCAACAAAGAAAACCAGGCAAAAGCACTTCTAAAACTTAACAATGCTATATCTATTGCTTTAATTGTTGTCGTTTTGATAGCATTTAGGCGCTGTCCGTGGTGCTGAATCGTGTGTGCGTGTTTGTGTTTGTATGCATGCGTGAACATTGTGTGTGTGTGATTGTTTCACAGGGCCCACCTTCCACTGACGGCAAAATAATAACTTTTTCTACTTTGATGATTTTGTTGTAGTTTATATTTTTGTATTGTTTCGCTTAACTTTAAGGGACTATATGGTGAGTTCTATTTTATGTGCGTCCATGAGAATGTGAGTGTATTTTGGAGAATTTGTTATTGTTTTGTGTCTAGTTAAACTATGTGATTCAGAGCTAGCCTCTAGCCTGCAAGTCTGTGTTTTTTTCTGTCTTCCAGTAGCTACTGCTTCTGTGTTGTGTATACTCACAATATTTCTATTGTTTACGCTCTTCTATAAATAGTTAGAATGCTTATTTTGTGCTTTCTAGTCGTTAATTGGTAGCTCATTCTAGCTATTACTGTTTTATTCTGTAGGCAAGATATTCTGTAGATCTGCATGTTTACCTTAGGTTTGTCTTTTGTTGTATTGATCTGTAATGATCTGTTCATAATCACTCTGTACTGTTATGCTTTTAACCACATACACATAGATAAACAGTCTAACCATAGACCTGGAATTGGTCTCCTTTATCCCACATGTCCCACACAATAATATCTAACGCCACACATATTCTACACTGACTTTTGTGTTTATGGTTAAGTAGGCTCAAATGATATGGTCACCTCAGGGACAAGTCACCTAGGTCTATATATTTTGTGGGGTGGGGCCTACAAAAACCTCTCAGCCCCGGGGCCTAATTGCTGGTTAAGGTGGGCCTGAACATAAAAATATTATTTATTTGATGCATTCTAGCATGAATCATACTGACTAAAAATTCATTTGAAGATAATATTAATCTACTGAACTAGTTGTATCTTTCATTTGCCAATACTGAATCAAATGTCATTGTATTCTTTAGCTCAATAAAATCTCTACTTGAGCATTCAACTATCAGACACAGTGTTATAGTATACTGACACAAACTATTGGTATACAAATGCCAGAACACACATGTGCATGCCTGAAAACACACACAGGTCTGCCAGTAAGGATTATGCTAATGTTGCCTATACAAAAAAAGAGTAAACAAATTGTTGCACAACAAAAGAGCAATTATGAAAAGTATACTCTTGCAAATTATTTATTTTTCATACAAACAATTTGTATGAACATTTGGACTATTAAATATTTAAAGATAATACTTATGTAACTAGGTGACATACAGCCACACCATACAGCCTAAAACAAACTGATTTGCAGTGTTTCTTAAACACAAACAGTTCAGATTGAACTTGCAAAGGCTACTTATCAAGTAGCCATGATAGAAACAACTTTTCAATGCCAACATGCCTTTCACATAAAACAGGCCGTACCTTACATGTTTAGAAACACATACAGCCAACACTATTTGGAAACTACTAAATTGCATGCACACTAGAAACTGCTTTAACTAAGAAAATCTACCTACAGTGCAAAACAGAGATAAGACGTTCTCTTCCAAAAAAAATAATTAATCTTGAATTGACAATAGCCTACAGACTTAAGCAAATGCTTTCAGCTAAAGTCACTGTATTTATATATTACATTATCCATTATTAATTTGAAGGAACTATCTGTAAATAATGAGAATTGAACTAGCAACAAATTACCAGTACATTTTCAGTTTTTTTATGGACAGTGTAGAATATACTGCGGTTACAGTATATACTGTACAGTTTGTATGTGCATTGCCAATGACAAATAGCTATATTCATTATGTTATTTTACAAGGTTGTATCAAATACAAGCATAACCCTCCATAGCACACACACAAGCTACCCCTTTTCTACCTGAGTGAGAGAGCTACCTGATGTTTGACAGACAAATTACTTCAAGTGATTTAGGTACATAGACATATTCAGTGGTGGGTCGTCAGGGCCTGCAAGGCCTTCTCTGCAGGCCCAAAGACAATCAGAATCAGAAATGTATTTTGTACTTCTTTAATATATTTTTTCATTAACACTATATATATTTTACAAAGTTCATTGAAATTAGTCTATAAGGTGATTTCATTGCTACAGTACGTTCTTTTCAGTTGCCTTGCTTTTTTCATATAAATGAAAGCTTTTATCCAATAAGATTTTTTCATCAGCGTTGTCTCCGGGTAGACTGGGGCATTCAGAATTCCGACTGAATACCGTCTGCTGTTGAAGCCCATCAGGACCATGTTGTTGAATGTCATATTTTTAACCAATCAGATTTCGACTTTACCATGTTGGGTGTGTTCTTTGACCAAGTAAAGCGTTTCTGCAAGCCTTGTCAGCATCGTTTCTGTTGCTGATAGGAGTGACAGGTCAATAAAGTTCAATTCAAAAAAATGTAAAAAGAAGTTCGCCATCCGAACAAGAACTAGCATACACCTCTTAGTACATCATTGGCTTACACCCATCTCCGATTTATTTAAACTTAAAATGTTTAGTTTGCCATTCTGCTAAAAGTAAAAAATCTAACAGATGGAGCAGTAGCGTAGCCAGAACAAAATATGTGGGTGTGCATTTTCGTTTTCAAATAATGAGCAGCTTTGGTGAGTTTGATTTTTTATATATTTTTACTAGCAGGGCCTTAACTAGGGATGGAATGATTGAAGGATGCAAGTTATTAGGCTAATCGGTGCATACTGTAACTGTAGAAAATGGCATGAGGAACACCCCGGACCTAGTCTCTGAAAGTCACCTTCAGTGAGGAAAGACAAATGTCGGTAGTTTGCAAAACGTCTGGGTGAACAAAATAGTGGTATTTCTAAGTTCTGACATACTAACGTTAAGAAATATAATGAGGAACGTTAAGAAATATAAAGGAAATACGATGTAGCCTATTTATATTTTGTTCAAAAGATTACAGTGATAGTATAGCTAATTGTGTACCTATTATAATAAAACAATCAAATACCTTAACAGAATAATATGATTAGGTAATTATCCCTGTTTTGGAGAAAGTCACTTCAAACAGACATTCTCATCTTACACAAAATGTCTGCAATGCTTATGGCAAATTCGAACACAAATGTCTGTTGCGTTCGCGTTTACAAACGTGTTTCTCTCACTTTAGCTAATTAGGGAAGGAAACGTAAACCATTGACATCTGTAATAAATATTACACATTCTTGACCTGCAATGTAAATGATGTTCTTCTGGATATGCAGGAATATTTACATTTCTATATTTGAATTGGCTGATCAACATCTAAGAAGTAACAGATTTTAGCTTGATAAATGTGACATTTGGCATAGTTCTTAAACGTACTCATATCAGTACTCGTATCAGCAAGTACCCAAAATAAAATACTCTGTACTTGTACTCATTCCCAAAAAAGTGGTATCGGCCAATCCCTAGCCTTACTGTATTAATGTACTCTATTTAGGCAGGGGGAGATAAACAGACACACTTCATCCTGGCGTCAGGCCTGTTAATACTTGTTAATTATTACTGCTTGCTTGTTTTAGATCACTACTGGTGTGAAGCATGTTCAGATCGTATATATAAGGTCTGTGGTTCAGATTCAGTGGTCTTAGCGGGCTGTGTCTCTGAGTGTGCATGGTAAACCTGGATGTGCGTTTAATCCACAGCTTGTCTGCAATATCTGGGGAAGTCTGTTGAATCCTGATTGTTCCTTCTGGCATTTTTGCATGTTTGTGGTGTTGTGACTGGGTGTTGGGATTTAATTCTAGTTTAATTGGTTAGGACATTGATTTTGGTTATCCGATGGCTAAAGTATGTGTAATGCGACATCCTGTCATGGTGCGTAATAGTGTTACATTCTTATGGTTTCAGTCATGTCGGGTCAATTAGTGTATTGTAAGTCTCATAGGTGTTGATCCTTGTGTTAAATAACCTTTATCGAGTATATTAAATCTTCACTATGAATATGGGGTGCATTATATGCTGAATGACAATAACCTATAGGCCTAGAATGTCATTGTGAGGTTATTATAATGCGTTTTAATTTCGGGAATATAGTGAAGGCCTAGGTGTAAAATGCATGGCCTGCCACTGGACAAATTATAGATATTTGTAATTGTTCCCCCTTTACATAGTAGCCTACACCTAGTCATATGAATTTGGATAAGTGAGGGATACAAAGAACAAACAAGCGATATCTGTTTGTACAATTTTGAATGGAGTTGGCAGAATACTGTTTTAGCTATGAAGTGCATTACAACATTGAACGATGTGATAAGAGATTGGTTGATGAACACACAATATATCTAGATAGAGCATTAATTAACTACCATATTTGCTACATTTTATATTAGGGGAAATGTAGTAACTATTAATATTACGGGACTATATTCAGATTACAGAAAAATGTTAACATTTTTTTAATTTGTTGAACAGGGGCGTCACCAGACCTGGGCACCCGGGGCTCTAGCCCTGGGTGTTTTTTTGTCAGCCCAGAGTGTTTTGCAAGCTGACAAACACAGCAATGGAATCAACATTTGCAAGTTGTGCCAACAGTGCTTTGTGAATGTAGAATTCTGCATGCACTGTTTCAATTGTGCGCTGGCAGGTGAGATCGTCCATATTCATCAATGAATCTTAACAGGCACTGCGTTGTTGAAGTTGAAACTATTAGGCAGTTTCGAATTAGGTTTCTAAAATGATAGAACTTTGTTTATTCTTCTAGAGGACAAGCAAGTGAAAAAGATCAGTCCTGTTTTCCCAGATTCAGCCACACTATAGCCCGGTATATCCAGGAAGTACACAGTTGTCTACTTATGGTTAGCGTCCGTCAATCAATTAAATACCTCAAAGTTATTAATTCAGTGGCTTAATACCTCAAAACACAATCAAATTGTTCAGAAAGCAATCCTTTGGTATTTAGAGAGAATTTTTTATTATAAACATTTTAAAGTTTGATAGCTTTTTGTTGAATCGCTTAGAAAATTCAATCACTTTTAAATTGTTCAGAGAGGACACCCACAGCTTTTGGACTTTCCAAAAAAAAGTTGTTCAATACAAAATAATATTGAAATTAAAATTGTTTAAATGTTTATTTTTAAAAAATTGCAAAGGCTATGCAACACATGGTGTCCTCTGTGAACAATTTCAAAAGTCATTCAACAAAACCACTATTGAATATTTCAATAAACTGCCCTCGCCACACAAAAAAGCAAAATTTTGAAATGTTCTTTAATGTAGACCATAGCCAAGTTTAGCATATTAATTATGAATGAAAATAAATGTCTAGTGTTTACACTTAAATTTCAGAAGTTACTGGATTATAGATACCAGTCCACCAGAAAGTATGAATTGTTGGCTTGTAAATCCCGCTCAAAAATATTCCTGATTACCAGTCCACCAAGAGGTATGAATTGTTGGCTTGTAAATCCTGCTCAACAACTTTCATAATTACCAATCCACCAAAAAGTATGAAATGTTGGCTTGTAAATCCCGCTCAACAATTTTCCTGACTATCAATCTGCCAAGAAGTGTGAAATGTTGGCTTGTAAAGCCCATTCAACAATTTTCCTGAGTACCAACCTACCAAGAAGTGTGAAATGTTGGCTTGTAAAGCCTGTTCAACAATATTCCTGAGTACCAGTCCACCAAAAGGTGTCACGTATAGTGTTGGTTGTGAGAGAGGAGGACCCGAAAGCAGATGGATGTAGAATGTACTTGTTCATTTTTATATAAACACTATCCAAGAGAACACAATACTGGTTCCAGGGTACACAATCGGAGCGAGGCACACGGAATTAAACGAATATAGCTCACATACTCTTTACAGAGGTATGATACAATGAATAGCTACTAGAAACACATATATATATCACAAATGCATTACAGAGACTCACTTATCACAACTGAGATATCCCATGTAGCTCCCGATAGCCTTCACAAATCCACGAACACCACGACAATATAACAATGAACCGTGCCTTTCCCTGGGCAAGGTTGCTTATATGCAGAACTCTGAGTACTTTAACCGGACACGGCTGTCCGTAATCCTTAATTAGAACCTTCTACTCAATTCCAGTGTTCTTCCACCTACACTACATTTTCCAGCAACCCTGGACAGGAAGAGGTGCAGCTGACCTCAAAGGGCACAGGCTTCAAAATAAAAGTAAGAACTCAACCACCATGCATGCACTGAACATATATAAAAATATAAATATGTATACATAACCCATTCATGTCATAACCAAACAATAATAAATGAGTCCATGCTCAGTCCATATTCACGCCTGCCATCTACTGGGAAGGGTGACAAGAGGTATGAATTGTTGATTTGTAAATCACGCTTTCCTGAGTACAAGTCTGCCAAGGGGTGTGAACTTTTGTCTTGTAAATCTCCTTCAACAATTTTCATGATTACTAATCCGCCAAGAGGTATGAATTGTTGGCTTGAAAATTCCACTCATCAATTTTCCTGAGTACCAGTCTGCCAAGGGTTGTGAATTTTTGGCTTGTAAATCTCGCTCAAAATTTTCCTGAGTACCAGTCTGCCAAGAGGTGTGATTTGTTGGTTTATAAATCCCGCTCAAAATTTTCCTGAGTACCTATCTGCCAAGAATTGTGAATTGCTGGCTTGTAAATCCCACAATCCCACTTAATTATATCCCTGAGTACCATTCCAGTCAAGAGGTATGAATTATTGGCTTGTAAATCCCGCTCAATAGTTCCTGATTAACTGATTACCAGTCCAGCAAAAAGTATGAATTGTTGGCTTGTAAATCCTGCTCAACAACTTTCATAAATGCTAGTTCACCAAAAAGTATGAATTGTTGGTTTGTTAATCCCACTCCATAATTTTCCTAAGTACCAGTCCGCCAAGGGGTGTGAATTGTTGGTTTGTAAATCCTGCTCAACAACTTTAATGATTACCAGTCCAACAAAAAGTATACATTTTTGCCTTGTAAATCCCACTCAATTCTGAATACCAGTCTGACAAGAGGTGTGAATTGTTGGCTTGTATTTCCACCTCAACATTTTTCCTGAGTGCCGGTCTGCCAAGAGGTGTGAATTGCTGGCTTGTATATCCCGCTCAACAATTTGCCTAAGTGCCAGCCCGCCAATAGGTGTGAAATGTTGGCTTGTCAATCCTGCTCAACAATTTAGCTGAGTACCAGTCCAAAAAAAGTGTGAATTATTGACATGTAGATCCTACTCAACAGTTATCCTGAGTATCAGTCCACCAACAGGTGTGAATTGTTGGTTTGTAAAGCTCGCTTAACATTTTTCCTGAGTACCAGTCCTTTAAGAGTTATGAATTGTTGGCTTGTAAATCCTGCTAAAAAACTTTAATGATTACAAGTCCACCAAAAAGTATGAATTGTTGGTTTGTAAATCCCGCTCAACAAATTACCTGATTACCAATCCACCAAAAATTATGAACTGTTGGCTTGTTAATCCTGCTAAACTTATCCTGAGCACCAGTCCATCAAGATGTGTGAATTGTTGGCTTGTAGATGCCACTCAACAATTTCCTGAGTACCAATACGCCAAAGTGTGTGAATTTTTGGCTTGTAAATCCCACTTAACAGTTATCCTGAGTGCAAGTCCGCCAAGAGGACTGAATTATTGACTTGTATATCCCGCTCATCAATTTTCCAGAGTACCAGTCCACCAAGGGGTGTGAATTTTTGCCTTGTAAATCCAACTCAACAGTTATCCTGAGTGCCAGTCCGCTAAGAGGTGTGAATTGTTGGCATGTGTATTCTGCTCAAAATATAGCTTGAGTACCAGTCCACCAACGATTGTAAATTTTTGGCTTGTTAATTCCGCTCAACAATTTTCCTGGGTACCAGTCCACAAAAAGGTGTGAATTGTTGGTTATTAAATCCCGTTCAACAGTTATCTTGAGTGCCAGTCCACCAAGAGGTATGAACTGTTCCCTTATATTTCCCGCTCAACAACTTTCATGATTACGAGTCCACCAAAAAAGTATGAATTGTTGGTTTGTAAATCCCGCTCAACAATTTTCCAGAGCACCAGTCCACCAAGAGGTGTGAATTGTTAGCTTGTAGATTCCACTAAACAATTTCCTGAGTACCAACCCGCGAAACGGTGTGAATTATCGGCTTGTAATCCCACTCAACAGTTATCCTGATTGCAAGTCTGCCAAGAGGACTAAATTATTGACTTGTATATCCCACTTTTCCTGAGTACCAGTCCACCAAGAGGTGTGAATTGTTGCCTTGTAAATCCCACTCAACAGTTATTCTGAGTGCCAGTCCGCCAAGAGGTGTTAATTGTTGGCTTCTAAATCCTGCTCATCAATTTTCCTGAGTACCAGTCTGCCAAGAGGTGTGAATTGTTGGCTTGTAAATCCCACTCATCAATTTTCCTGAGTGCCAGTCCGCTAAGAGGTGTGATTTGTTGGCATGTCTATTCTGCTCAAAATACATCCTGAGTACCAGTCCACCAACGGTTGTGAATTGTTGGCTGGTAAATCCCGCTCAACAGTTATCCTGAGTACCAGTCCACCAACCGGTGTGAATTGTCTGCTTGTAAATTTCGCTCAACAATTTTCCTGAGTACCAGTCCACAAAAAGGTGTGAATTGTTGGTTAATAAATCCCGCTCAACAGTTATCTTGAGTACCAGTCTGCCAAGAGGTGTGAATTGTTGGCTTGTAAATACCACTCATCAATTTTCCTGAGTGCCAGTCCGCTAAGAGGTGTGAAATGTTGGCATGTCTATTCTGCTCAAAATATATCCTGAGTACTAGTCCACCAAAGGTTGTGAATTGTTGGCTGGTAAATCCCGCTCAACAGTTATCCTGAGTACCAGTCCACCAAGCGGTGTGAATTTTTGGCTTGTTATTTCCGCTCAACAATAGTTTTCCTGAGTACCAGTCCACAAAAAGGTGTGAATTGTTGGTTAATAAATCCCGCTCAACAGTTATCTTATGTGCCAGTCCTCCAAGAGGTGTGAATTGTTGGCTTGTAAATACCACTCATCAATTTTCCTGACTGCCAGTCCACCAAGAGGTATATACTGTTCCCTTATACTTCCCGCTCAACAACTTTCATGATTACGAGTCCACCAAAAAAGTATGAATTGTTGGTTTGTAAATCCCGCTCAACAATTTTCCTGAGTACCAGTCCACCAAGAGGTGTGAATTATTGGTTTGTAGATGCCACTCAACAATTTCCTGAGTACCAACCCTCCAAAGGGTGTGAATTTTTTGCTTGTAATCCCATTTAACAGTTCTCCTGAGTGCAAGTCTGCCAAGAGGACTGAATTATTTACTTGTAAATACTCATCAATTTTCCTGAGTACAAGTCCACCAAGAGGTGGGAATTTTTGCCTTGTAAATCCCACTCAACCGTAATTGTGAGTGCCAGTCCGCCAAGAGGTGTGAATTGTTGGCTTGTAAATCCCGCTCATCAATTTTCCTGAGTGCCAGTCAGCTAAGAAATGTACATTTTTCTCTTCTAAATCCCACTCAACAGTTATCCTGAGTGCGAGTCCGCCAAGTGGTGTTAATTGTTGGCTTCTAAATCCTGCTCATCAATTTTCCTGAGTGCCAGTCAGCTAAAAGGTGTGAACTGTTGGCATGTCTATTCTGCTCAAAATATATCCTGAGTACCAGTCCACCAAACAGTTGTGATTTTTTGGTTTGCAAATACAGCTCAACAATTTTTCTGAGTACCTGTCCGCCAAGAGATGAGTTGTTGGCTCTTAGATCCCCCACTCAACAAATTTCTGAGTACCAGTCCTCCAAGGGTTGTGAATTTTTGCCTTCTAAATCCCACTCAACATTTATCCCGAGTGCCAGTCCGCCAAGTGGTGTTAATTGGTGGCTTCTAAATCCTGCTCATCAATTTTCCTGAGTACCAGTCCGCCAAAGGGTGTGAATTTTTTACTTCTAAATCCCACTCAACATTTATCCTGAGTGCCAGTCCGCCAAGTGGCGTTAATTGTTGGCTTCTAAATCCTGCTCATCAATTTTCCTGAGTGCCAGTCAGCTAAGAGGTTTGAATCTTTGGCATGTCTATTCTGCTTAAAATATATCCTGAGTACCAGTCCAACAAACGGTTGTGATTTTTTGGTTGGTAAATATAGCTCAACAATTTTTCTGAGTACGTGTCCGCCAAGAGATGAGATGTTGTCTTGTAGATCCCCCACTCAATACATTTCTGAGTAAACAGTCCACCAAGGGGTGTGAATTTTTTACTTCTAAATTCCACTCAACATTTATCCTGAGTGCCAGTCCGCCAAGTGTTGTTAATTGTTGGCTTCTAAATCCTGCTCATCAATTTTCCTGAGTACCATTCTGCCAAGAGGTGTGAATTGTGGGCTTGTAAAACCCACTCATAAATTTTCCTGAGTGCTAGTTAGCTAAGAGGTGTGAATCGTTGGCATGTCTATTCTGCTTAAAATATATCCTGAGTACCAGTCCACCAAACGGTTGTGAATTTTTGGCTGGTAAATCCCGCTTAACAGTTATCCTGAGTACCATTCCACCAAGCGGTATAAATTGTTGCCTTGTAAATCACGTTTAACAATAATTTTCCTGAGACCAACCTGCCAAGAGGTGTGAGTTGTTGGCTTGTAAATCCCGCTCATCAATTTTCCTGAGAGCCAGGCAGCTAAGAGGTGTGAATTTTTGCCTTCTAAATCCCACTCAACAGTTATCCTGAGTGCCAGTCCGCCAAGTGGTGTTAATTGTTGGTTTCTAAATCCTGCTCATCAATTTTCCTGAGTACCAGTCTGCCAAGAGGTGTAAATTGTTGGCTTGTAAAACCCACTCATCAATTTTCCTGAGTGCCAGTCAGCTAAGAGGTGTGAATTGTTGGCATGTCTATTCTGCTCAAAATATATCCTGAGTACCAGTCCACCAAACGGTTGTGAATTTCTGGCTGTTAAATCCCGCTCAACAGTTATCCTGAGTAAAAATCCACCAAGCTGTGTGAATTGTTGGCTTGTAAATCCCGCTCAAACATTTTCCTGAGTACCAGTCCACCAAGAGGTATGAATTGTTGGCTTGTAGATGCCACTCAACAATTTCCTGAGTACCAACCCGCCAAAGGGTGTGAATTTTTGGCTTGTAATCCCACTTAACAGTTATCCTGAGTGCAAGTCTGCTAAGAGGACTGACTTTTTGACTTGAATATCCCACTCATCAATTTTCCTGAGTACCAGTCCACCAAAAGGTGTGAATTTTTGCAGTGTAAATCCCACTCAACAGTTATCCTGAGTGCCAGTCTGCCAAGTGGTGTTAATTGTTGGTTTCAAAATCCTGCTCATCAATTTTCCTGATTACCAGTCTGCCAAGAGGTGTGAATTGTTGGCTTGTAAAACCCACTCATCAATTTTCCTGAGTGCCAGTCAGCTAAGAGGTGTGAACTGTTGGCATGTCTATTCTGCTCAAAATATATCCTGAGTACCAGTCCAGCAAATGGTTGTGAATTTTTGGCTGGTAAATCCCGCTCAACAGTTATCCTGAGTACCAGTCCACCAAGCGGTGTGAATTGTTGGCTTGTAAATCACGTTTAACGATAATTTTCCTGATACTAACCTTCCAATAGGTGTGAATTGATGGCTTGTAGATTCCACTCATCAATTTCCTGTGTACCAGTCTGCCAAGAGGTGTGAATTGACGGCTTGTAGATCTCACTCAACAGTTATCCTGAGTGTCAGTCCGCCAAGAGATGTTAACTATTGTCTTCTAAATCCTGCTCATCAATTTTCCTGAGTACCAGTCTGCCAAGAGGTGTGAATTGTTGGCTTGTAAATCCCACTCATCAATTTTCCTGAGTGTAATTCCGCTAAAAGGTGTGAATTGTTGGCATGTCTAGTCTGCTCAAAATATATCCTGAGTACCAGTCCACCAACGGTTGTGAATTGTTGGCTGGTAAATCCCGCTCAACAGTTATCCTGAGTACCAGTCCACCAAGCGGTGTGAATTGTTGGCTTGTAAATCACGTTAGAGAGAAGGAGAGTATCCCTTCGATTTATCAGCCAAAACATTATGACCACCTATTTGACAGGTGGATCTAAGCGTTCTGATTGGCTGAGCCATTTATGACCCGCCCCCTTTTTCCCACCCATTTTCCTGCCCCTTGGTGTCTAAACCTTGGGAATGATGTTTTCCAACCCCTATATGTGTTCCTATGGTAGAGGGCGTCCCCTAAACTGAGCTGTCAAAACTTTGATGAGTGGGTTTAGAACTAGGGATTGGTTCGTATGTAAGTTCCAACCCATTAAGGAGTTCCTATGGTAGAGGCCGTCCCCTAAACTGAGCTGTCAAAACTTTGACGAAAGGGATTCAGGCTGGAGATTGGTCAGTGGCAAGCCAGGGGCCTAGGGCCGTCCTAAGGCCTTTCCTCCCACCCCTCATTCTACAGTTTCCAAATAGTTCCAAAGTCAGCAAAGACATGATGGTTCCTATATGTGTATTTAATCATGATATGTTTTCAAAGATAAGCTTATCAAAGCTCATTAAATATGTTGTTTGAACAGTTCTCAGAAAATTAGACTTCTAAAAATGTCCAAAATGCCTTTAGATAACAAAGGTTTGGTAGATAACTCTCTAGGTTTATAAAAAATGGTTTCTCTACATTTATCAGACCTTCTAACTCAGAGTGTCAGTGTGTGTTTCTCTATTATAGAACATTTAGCTGTGTGACAGACTTTTTCACTAAACAGGGTTGTTGGCTGCCAATTTTCCTGCAAACTAAGCTGCCTCTACATGCTTATCTGTACATCATGTTTAATGTTTCAGCAAGCAGGTGTCTAGAATATTTTTAAAGCGTCGGTAAGAATGGTATTAATCTGGTTATTAATTTGCTGTTCAATTTGTATCTATATGTTATTATTGCGACATCATCAAGTGTATCTGTGTGTCTCTCTCTCTGACACAAGAAAATGGACTTGCAAATTCAGTTCTGGTAGAAATTGTGTAATCATGGTTTATGTTGGTTAACCAGTCCTTTGAAAGCACTAGAGTCAAGGGGGGCAGAAACTCCTCTTTCAATACTCTCTATTCAGAAATGGTAAATTACATTCTATTGATAAGGATGCTGTCTCCTTTGTTTACAGAGAAGCCAACTTTTTTTCAAAGGATGGGTCTGGCTGACTCTCTGTCTTCCCCCTTGCATGGTAAAACAGGTTTTATCTACAAGTTTTCAGACTAACAAGATCTTGTACCATTTTGTTTAAACAGAACATATCAAATGTTTTATTCTAAAATCATACGTGTATTTCGGTTTTTCGGTGGCTATCTGTTTGAAAAAACAAATGTCTCATTCAGATGCTGGTGTAACGATATTATTGACGAACTGAACAAAGTGGTCGTGTTGGTTATTTATTCCAACTTGTATCACTGAACGGGTACAATCGAATGCAATACGACAATGAACCGACTCAAGTCTATTATAACTCATTTGTGGTATAACTTCACTAGAAAGATTTACGAAGTTAACAAACTCTTGTCGAATGAGAATTGAAGGCATGTTAGGTACGCTATGTTTCAGCAATCCACAACTCCCAATTAGGTTAGGCGATGGGTTATTTTTATAACGAGAAGTTTACAGATTTTGAAAATAACATCATTGATAAACTGTGTACGTTATCGGTGACATTTGTGTGTTTACTTAATGTTGCACACTTTACGCTAGAGGTTATCACAAGCCCAATATAATTGTTTTCTCAACCCAGTTTGCTGGGGTATGTTTTACTATGTGTCTGCGTAATAGATTTCTTAATTCTAAGATCTGTCAAATGGGCAGCCATTTTTTTCCTCAAGCTAAGCTTTCTCAGTTCTCTAAATCATGGCTGTGTCTGTGTGTGTCTTTCAAAGGGTCGTAAAACAAGATTTTCAGGTACCTAGGCTCAAACTGAGTTGCTGTTTTCAAGGCAAGTCTTCCTTTGGTTCCATTATGTCTCAGACATACAGTAGGATGAGCCAAAGTCTGTTTGACTATGTGCAAATAAATATTTTTTTAGCATTAAAGTCTATTTGAACAACATGAGTTTCTGTCAGGGTCCTATCTTAAACTAAAATACAGCTATTTTGATCTAAACATAGGGCATTAAGATCATAAGACAGAATAGATATTTTCTCAATTTATTGAATCAGGAGTTTTGCAGTGTGCTAATTATTTTATAAAATTACAATGTTATAAGTTTGAATTAGGATGTATTATTTTAGGTCAACCAAATACAAACATGATCACTACACACATAGACAGTCTATAGACATTTTTGAAATATATGGTATAGCCTATTCATCAAACATTCATACAATAGATAAATTAACTTTTGAACTACATAGGTTATGTTATACAATTACAGTAATAGTTTCATAACCCCAAAAAAACTGTTAATGATAATATGTATTCGTTTGGGATACAAAAACCTGTTCTACAGAGTATAGAACGGTTATAGAAATGAATAGCTTTCTTACCCCAGTTTATCGTGTTTTGGTCATTTCACACTATAAAATGTTGAATATAGCCTTTAAAGAAGTTTGTGTTTTATTTCCCAATACATCTAAATGTGGTGGATCACCACAATTTAAGGGCAATGTAAGGGCAATGTCCCCCAAATCGGTTTTCATACATCCAAAACGGTTTACGAATACAATCTGTCAAGATTGACAAAAGTAGCAGA
>JACXGM010018454.1:0-10184 GCA_016801145.1 Umbra pygmaea | reverse complement strand
CTGTGCTTTATACCTATTCACAATTTCCTTTAAAGCATATATGCACAGGTCTGTGCCATGATTTGATTTAAAGCCAAACTGGTTGTCAGAGGATTTAATAAAATCTGTTAATTTCTCAAGTAGAATTCTTTCCAGGACCTTAGATATTACGCTGGCAATCGCTATGGGCCTGTAGTTATCTAAGCTACAAAGCTTGCCAGCTTTGTTCTTAATAACTGGTACCAACAATACCGCCAGCATAGAGTCCGGTAAGACCCCATGACTCATAAAACTGGTAAAGCAAATGGCAAGTAGAGGAGCAATTCTTGCACTGGCATATTTAAGATGTTCCGCAGCAATATGGTCCAATCCACATGCTTTATTGTTTGTCTATGATCTGAAGAACTATGATCTGAAAAAACTCCCCATCAAATGATCTATGTTTCATCAACAGGTATTACTATATTGGAAAATGATCTATAAACATAATTTTAGTCCCCATAACACCCCATTATGGAATTGTAGGTATGTGGTATCTAGAAATATATCTTTATTCTACAAAAGTTGGTTTGAGAAAGGAATATGGTCTGTACTGCACTTATTGGATAATACAGGGAGCATTTTATCTTATGAGTCATTCTGTTAAAAATTTGATTTAAATGACAGAAATCAGTATGATACTGTGGTCAAAGTAATCCCACAATCCATTATTGTAATGTCTTATAGCTCATCTCCAAGCAATGTAAATCTGCATCTTTCTAAACTTTTGGTAAATGGACATCCTCTCACTAATTCAAAATTGCATAATTTTGAAATCCGTAAAGCCTTCATCATGGAATTATACCCTTTATCGAGGAACAGAAGCTCAATCTTCAACCAATTCCCCAAAGACAAAGCTGAAAAACTGAGTAGTGAGTACTTTAAATTTCCAATTACACCAAAAGTTAAGGAAATGCACTTCAAAATAATTAATGGCATTTACCCTTCAGGAGAATTTCTAAGATATCGCTTCGGCTTAAATCACATGAACTGTACATTTTGTAATGAACAGACTGAAACAACTGAACATGTCTTTTTTGAATGTAAATTTGCTTCTGCCTTTTGGGAAGATTTGCACTACTGGTTGATTCCTAAATTTGCTTTCGAAAACGAATGTAATTTTTGGTATGTTTATGAAAGACAAAATGCATTAATTCGCAAAAAAAAACGTTCCTTATTAGACATTCTTTGGTTTTACCCTGGAAATCCAGAGTTCTCGCGAGAGCACAATTTGAATTTTCTCAGCAAGTTACTCTGGCACTGAATAATGCTGCTCATTAACTATGCCCTTGTAGCCGAGCTGCACCAATCACATTGGTGTATCTGATATAGGCGGGCCAGAGGCGTGTTATAAACAGATGACGACAGCTCTGCGAGAGTGCGACCTCAAGTCATTAGTAAACATTGTAAGATCGCTATGGAGCTACACCAGTCATTGTAAACTGCTTTGGCCGCTACAATGAACGAGTTAGACTTGGCTTTTTGTCTAAAAGAGGAACAGAAGACGACGCTCGAATCGTTACTTTTTAAAAAGGACGTTTTTGCTGTTTTGTAGACCAGATACGGCAAGGGTTTAATCTACCAGTTAGCTCCGCCATAGGGTTAGTGAAAACCCACTGGTGATTGGTCGTAGTGTTATCCAATTGCGTACAGTGAGATTTTCAAATGCACGCTTGGTGCCGCCCCTCGAGTTGAGTCATTTACATTACTCGATCCCAGACCCTAAATCGTTCAGGATTTGGGTCTAGATTTTTCCAGGCTAACAGTGTTTGGCCATAGACAACATCTGGCAACAGGTATGTAGATGTAAACAAGATGAAAAGTTATTTATCATGACAGTTATTAAGAAAATGTTGTATTATTAGCATAAATACAATTCAGATGCAGTTATTTTGCAAACTAATATCATTAAATGTAACAGTGCTAATTTTGGCAGCATTTCAGTCATTTTCATTTTTTACAGTATAACTCTGGACAACAGGTGGTTGGACAAGGTGATCTGAATGTGCTCATAATGGAAATAATATGTTGCCTGAATAAGCGAATAGACTTAAATTAAATAATCTTAAATACAGTTGTTATGTGTAATGCTACTAAATCCTTTCAATTCCATGAAAAAGTTGTTTAAATAATTTTGATACACTTGTATATTATTCTACATAGTTTAAAGTCCCCAAGAGGAAATTATTTTATTTCCCTTATCATTTCAGTACTATTAGAAATATCAAATTATAGTTGGGGTCCGCGTGGCGTAGTGGGGTAAGTCGTTGCATTGCAGGACAGTCTACTTAATGATGGTCATGGGTTCGAGCCTGACCATGGGTTCTCTGACTTTTCCCGGGCCTCCTGCATGGCAGCGCAAAATTAGCATAGGGCTGCCCTGGATTTGGGTTAGATAAATCAGATTATCCCTCTCCAGTGACTCCTTGTGTTCAAATTGGGCACCTATAAATTCAATCGTGGAAGTATAGTCAGTAAACGTAATCATCCCGTGCATGATCAGACTGAAAGCTTCTATGTTGGGTTAACAACAACAGTGCGAAAATATATCTGCGGCTTGGGTGACATATGGTTGGGTGAACCATGTGCACACCCCTCGTCATCCCACAGATCTGTTCAAGAAGTTGTGGAGCTCCCGTCAAGGCAGAATTAAAGAGGGAATTGGAAAGGGGAGAAAATCCGGAAAAATAACAAAAGAAAAAATACATTTTTTTGTGCTTTTCCCAACTAATTGTGTCTGGGTTTACCAATTTTGAGAAGTTCCTAAATAAAACCTAAATGACCAGGTAATCTGAGATTATAACTAACTAGTTACCATAATTAATCATTTTCTATTCTTATTATAGATCACTGGTTACTAATGAACTCCTGTTACTTGTCATTTTGTTCTTAATCAGGAACTTCCCAAATCTGGTGAACTCAAACACAGTTTGGAATGCACAACGTTTACCTCTGTACATGTGTCTTAGGGCAATATTAACTAAATATAATTTTTGCATCTATTTATTTTGGGCCAGTAATAAATCAGTCCAAGCCAGTAAATTTTAGACCTAAATATATTAACTAAATATAATTTTTGCATCTCTCCTACCATGTTGTCAAGAGAGGAAAATACATTAATGGATGTAGTTTTTTGGTTACACATATGTAATTTATGTGCATTTTTGTAAAGAAACACAGTGATTAAAAAAAGTTAACGTTGGACCCTAAAACATGGAAGTTAATTTGCGATGTATATATAGGCTATATGCAGTGTGTTTCTCTACCGAATTTGGCCAGCATGCGCTCCGTCATATAGTTCAAACGTTGTACTCCGCTTGATAACTGGAAGCTATTAACAACGGTATTCACTCCATTCTAAATTTTCCAATCAGACAACTTGTGGAGAGCAAGGTCGAACTACCGGGACTGCTGCTGAATGTTATGGCTCTGTCCACACTATTGCGCCTGATACAACTTCTTAAAATTACGTTTATAAATATTTGTTTGTCGTTGTTCCACTTTTGTTCCATATTGTTAAGTTTATATTTATGATGCGCAGACCGACACTCACGTAGTTGGAAATAAACAAATTACAGAGTATATTCTTCTCTCAATGTTCTTTATTTCACAGAACCATTTGGGCAGATGCCAACATGTGCTTTCTTGTTAATTGTTACACAAGTTCTGGCGGTACAATAAAACAGTACGTCATTACGTCAGAACCGTAATACTTTAAATAAAACAATAAGTAATTCACTTGTTACCATAATACAATGAGCAAGAGTGTAATACTTTAACACTCCTGTCAGTGAAACACCGGGGTAATGTCGCTTTAAATGCGTGGCCATGCTTGATGTGTTTCTAATGTCATATGGCTTTCTTGTGCCACAGTGCCTACACAATGGCACGTTTCGAGTTTGCGAAAAGGCATGTGGGAGAAATGTATGGAGGAAGGTGCTCTGGTCTGATGAGACTAAAATAGAACTTTACGGCCATCAAAGAAAACGCTATGTCTGGCGCAAACCCAAAACATCACATCACCCAAAGAAGATCATCCCCACAGTGAAACATGGTGGTGGCAGCATCATGAGAGTAATGGCTTTCTGGCTAACTCCATGATGCAGCGTACGGCTTATTGTCATCCTATGTACAGATACTCCAGTCTCTGCTGTGGAACCAGGGTCACCCTAGGTCTCTGTGCTGCCTCTCTGATTAATGCCCGGTCTGTGAGTTTCGATGGGCGGCCGTCTCTTGGCAGGTTTGCTGTTGTGCCATGTTCTTTCCATTTGGTCGTGATAGATTTGATGGTGCTCCTGGGGATCATCAAAGATTTGGATATTTTTTATAACCGAACCCTGACTTGTACTTCTCAACAACATTGTCCCTTACTTGTTTGGAGAGTTCCTTGGTCTTCATGGCAGTGTTTGGTTAGTGGTGCCTCTTGCTTAGGTGTTGCAGCCTCTGGGGCCTTTGAAAAAGGTGTGTATATGTAATGACAGATCATGTGACACTTAGATTGCACACCGGTGGACATCATTTCACTAATTGTGTAACTTCTGAAGGTGATTGGTCGCACCAGAGCTTTTCATGGTCTTCATAACAAAGGGGATGAATACATAGTTTTATGTAGGTATTTTTCTCATTTCACTTAATGTCAATTTAGCCTATTATGTTCTGATCCATCACATATCAGTCCAATTAAAACAACATTGACCTGAAGGCTGTAATGTCACAAAGTAGGTTGATAGCCAAGGGGGGTGAATACTTTTGCAAGGCACTGTACCTGCTTGAATGCAGATTAATGGAGGGTGTACAGTAGCTCTGGAGATTAATGATCTACATTGGGACCTTTCAGCGGGAGATTGCTGGGTTTCTTTTGGGGCGAATCGGCCGATTGATTGTACTGCGTCTGTAGCCACCATCCATGAATGATTACGCATTTATCAATCGCAAAAACTTTAATTCAATCAACGTTAAGATCATATGTGATGCCAGGAAGTTTGTTCTGAATATGGTAGCCCGGTGGCTGGGTGGGACGCCCAACTTTATTTTTATTTTTTTAAACTGCAGGGTTGGAACAAGGCTTTAATGACCTTAATAATGTGTACCTTAAGATCCCCCACCCGTTACAGCCAGAAGAGAACTGGCCCCCCCCTTGAGTCTGGCCTCCCTAGGTTTCTTCCTAGGTCTTAGCCACTGTGCATCACTTGTTGTTGCTTGCTCTTGGGGGTCATAGGCTGGGTATCTGTCGAAGCACTTTGTGACAACTGCTGTTGTTAAAAGGGCTTTATAAAATAAATTTGATTTCCTACTGGACAAACTTAATTAGAATGACTTGATAACAGTTAAATATTTATTTGCTTGTAGTCCAATTTGTGACATCAAATACATGAATAAAGTTTGGAGTGTAAGCGTCTAATGATGTATAATCAGTGTACCAGCATCTCAAACATGATTTTGTTTACCTCTCCACAATTCAAAAGGTTTAAAACCTGGAATACACTGCAAAACTGAAGCAAGATGAAGGTTGACATAAATCATGTATCATTACAATTAAACCAAAAAAAGTTGCCAGTTCAATTACCAACTGCCAAATTTCATTGTGTCCTTGAACAAGGCACTTTACCCTAAGTTGCTCCAGGGGGATGCCCCTGTATTCATTAAGTTGCTCTGAATAAGAGCATCTGCTAAATCAGCAATACTCATTCCTGCTCCCGCGAGCCGCAATTCTGTAAGTTTTCCATCCAAACCTAGTTGCGATTACCCTGAGTTGGCATTTAATTCTAGTAATGTTTAGCATCACCTGTGCGAAATTTGATTTGCAACAAAAATTGACAGAATAGCATCTCACGGGAACATGGAATGAGTATCGCTGCACCAAATGATTAAAACTGTAAAGGGGTTTTAGTTTTACACATTTGTTTCAGATCCTATAACAACTTGGCCCTGATTGATCTGCTAACCCCTACGTTCACCTGCGGCAGGATGCAATCTCCCAGGGAGGATTGAGAAATCTAGAATCAAAGCCAGTGTTAAGATTCAAATTGGTAAGTATATATTCATATTTTTTTACATATTTAGATATTGGTCAATACAAATGGTTTACCCCAGTGGTTCCCAAACCTCCCAAGTACCACCAGACAGGCCACAGTTTAACTGTAGCCCAGAACTAGTTCACTTGATCTACAAATCAAAGAGTTGTTGATTTGTAGACAAGTTGAATCAGGTTAGCTAGCTTCAGGGTTTGTTTAAATACATGGACTTGCTGGGGGTACTTGGGGAGAGGTTTGGGAACCACTTGGTTTACCTGATACATGTCAAATAGCCAAACAGTGTGTGACTCCAATACCGGTAACACTCAGACAATCAAGAATATATTTAACACCAATACTTTCTTTTCACATCCTGAAAGCTGTGTAGCCATACTATCTGACAGTGTTTAAGACATTTTTTTATAAATAAACAATTCTCTAGGTGTATCTATATTATGAAGCAGGTGGTTGGAGTCTTAAAGGGGATCTTCCGTGTCCATGATGGGCCACTTCTACTGCAGCTTGTCAAGTCTCTGAAGAACTTAATGGAAAACAGGAAAGTGGCAAAAATGTAAACAGTTTCATGTGTCTCACTTCTTTGTGCACAATTTCAGAGCTTAGCTGAAGCAAAACCAGAACTGACTTCTTTAAACACAAGCAATGGACCACAATGATTTGTTGTCAACAAAGCTACATTAATTGATATTGTTAGCTCATTTGAAAGATTAACATGTTATGATTTAATTTATTGCATATACTGTAAAATCATCTACCTTGCTATACTGCCCTCCTGTCTGCAGTCTCTGTAGTCTCAGATTATAAGTAATAATTTGTGACAATTACTTTTCAAATGCTTTGGATAAAAATGATCACTAAGAGCTTAAATACATTTTGCTAATAATCTATTTTAAACAAAGATGTATTCTATTTTAAACAAAGATGTATTCTATATGTTGAATATTTGTAATCAGTTTGTTTTACCTGAACTAGAGAATGTTCAGTCATGCTCCAGTGTTACTGCTCCAACATTTCTGCTCTGCCACCATGGTGTATTTGATCTACACTCACCTAAAGGATAATTAGGAACACCCGTTCAATTTCTCCTTAATGCAATGATCTACTCAACCAATCACATGGCAGTGGCTTCATTGCATTTAGGGGTTTGGTCCTGGTTAAGACAATCTCCTGAACTCCAAACTGAATGTCAGAATGGGAAAGAAAGGTGATTTAAGCAATTTTGGGCGTGGCATGGTTGTTGGTGCCAGACGGGCCGGTCTGAGTATTTCACAATCTGCTCAGTTACTGGGATTTTCACGCACAACCATTTCTAGGGTTTAAAAAGAATGGTGTGAAAAGGGAAAAACATCCAGTATGTGGCAGTCCTGTGGGCGAAAATGCCTTGTTGATGCTAGAGGTCAGAGGAGAATGGGCCGACTGCTTCAAGCTGATAGAAGGGCAACTTTGACTGAAATAACCACTCGTTACAGCCAAGGTATGCAGCAAAGCATTTGTGAAGCCACAACATGCACAACCTTGAGGCGGATGGGCTACAATAGCAGAAGACCCCACCGGGTACCACTCATCTCCACTACAAATAGGAAAAAGAGGCTACAATTTGCAAGAGCACACCAAAATTGGACAGTTGAAGACTGGAAAAATGTTGCCTGGTCTGATGAGTCTCGATTTCTGTTGAGACATTCAGATGGTAGAGTCAGAATTTGGCATAAACAGAATGAGAACATGGATCCAACATGTCTTGTTACCACTGTGCAGGCTTATGGTGGTGGTGTAATGGTTTGGGGGATGTTTTCTTGGCACACTTTAGGCCCCTTAGTGCCAATTGGGCATCGTTTAAATGCCACGGCCTACCTGAGCATTGTTTCTGACCATGTCCATCCCTTTATGGCCACCATGTACCCATTCTCTGACAGCTACTTCCAGCAGGATAAGGCACCATGTCACAAAGCTCGAATCGTTTCAAATGGGTTTCTTGAACATGACAATGAGTTCACTGTACTAAAATGGCCCCCACAGTCACCAGATCTCAATCCAATAGAGCATCTTTGGGATGTGGTGGAACTGGAGCTTCGTGCCCTGGATGAGCATCCCACAAATCTCCATCAACTGCAAGATGCTATCCTTTCAATATGGGCTAACATTTCTAAAGAATGCTTTCAGCACCTTGTTGAATCAATGCCACGTAGAATTAAGGCAGTTCCGAAGGCGAAAGGGGGTCAAACACAGTATTAGTATGGTGTTCCTAATAATCCTTTAGGTGAGTGTATCCGTCTTAACAGACCTTATTTGTACACATTGTATATACACATTTATTTTGAGTATTTAGTGTAATTCAAATCTAACTTTGTCTTTTTTGTTGCATCTTTAAGCTCTTTCTTGACAGGTCACTCTTGCAATTGAGTAGCAGTTCTCTGTTCTCCTACTTCATTAAATCAAGGTGAAATAAAAACAAATCTCTTGGTCAATCACTAGGGTAGAGTTTCCCACCAACCAAGGACATGTATGTTCCTAATGTACCCACTGTCTCATTGATGAAAGCCTCATCTTGTTGGCCACTGAAGATGACACATTGTGGTCATTGTAAATATTTGTAGTTCGTCCACTGTTCATCACCCTGCCAAGCAGTGCCAATGTGCAGCATTGCACAGCCATCTGGGTATGTTGAGGCACTTGGCTCACCTTCCACCTTGACCTGGGTTTTAAAGAGTTTGCAGTCTGCCTGAAGTTACAAATTAAATTTGTCTGCTTCCAGGAGCAGTGGTTTTCATTTTACATTGTGTTTTAATGATGTGTTTAAATGTTAGCCGGATAGCCGTTGTCCCCTTCACAGCCACCCATCCAAGGGGGGATTCCTCATTGCAAAGTTGGCATAAATGAGTCGTGGCTTGAGCCAGTAATTCGCAAAGACATGGGTGATTTTACTATTAGCATCACAAATTACTTGAATGTTGATTGAATGGGTTCCCTTGAGGTTGATGTATATCAGTGCAAATAATTTATTCTAAATAATTTGAGTAAATGTGTACACTAGATGTATACCTATTTTTTTACATTTTTGGGCACGACAATGACTTCCTTCATGTGGTAATATCTTTCCTTCTAATTATGTATTGCAATAATAAAGAACTGCTGCATATGTGTAGATGAGAGGAGCAAATTGTATGCGCGTTGTGCACATGCTACATTATGGTTAAGCATGCACCCTTAAAATAGCATATGAATAACACGCCACTGACTTTAAACCAGGTTTTTCCTGGTCAGTGGCGGAATTGTTATCGGGAACTGCAAGATAGCACCAGGGAACGTTTGCGCCGGAACACGCCTCTTCTTTTCGCTGAACCACCCAACGAACGCAAGTTCATTCCCTAATTAACCGATGCGCGTCTGTGGAGGGAAAAGTCCCATATGCGTCGGGTGCAAGATAGGAATGATACATGCGTTTGTGTAAAAAGTAAATTGCACTGCGTGTATGATAGCAGCTTTATTATTTTAGCCAGGCAATAATAAATATGTATTTTAATTCCAAAAACATGGTAGTCATATGGCCCAGTTGTAACTAACTACAGGCTATGTTTATACAGCAGGTTTTCTCCAGGTTACTCAGAGGCAGGGGCGTCATACTGGGAGTAAAACCAATACTGATTACCAGGGCCCAAGGGGAGAGAGGGCACTTGAAATGTCTGGAATATATTTTATATATATATAACATGGGGGCCCATCAGGACTGCCTATGCATAGGGCCCAGGATCTTTTGCTACGCCCCTGCTCAGAGGTTAGGGAGTTCAATTTCTGAATGGGCCTGTGGTGCACTTGAGCATGGCACTTCATTTGACCAAAGCTGCTCTGGATAAGAGTGTGTGGTGAATGACGATAAGCATAAAAGAAAATTGATTGAAAAAAATTGAAACATAGACAACTATAAATCCAAACATTTATGCAATACTCACTGAACAGAAGCCGAACATATTTTTTTTGTTCCACGGTTTTTTATTATGCTCAAGACTGAGGCCACACAATATTCCTACACATTTTACAATGGCAAAGTAACAGATAAGAGAATAAGAGACAAAATCCCCCTTCCAAGCCCACATCACCCACCCCCCAAGGCCAGTCCCCCACACACACACACACACA
>JACXGM010018453.1:0-19029 GCA_016801145.1 Umbra pygmaea | reverse complement strand
CAATCCACCCTGTTATGTTCCATTCCACCCTGTTATGTTCCATTCCACCCTGTTATGTTTCAATCCACCCTGTTATGTTTCAATCCACCCTGTTATGTTTCAATCCACCCTGTTATGTTCCATTCCACCCTGTTATGTTCCATTCCACCCTGTTATGTTCCATTCCGACCTGTTATGTTCCATTCCACCCAGTTAGGCAAGGATTTAAGTGTTTGGTATATTTGTATGTTGTTTTGTTAAGTGTTACATGTAATGCATATAAATACTAGACCATACTAGACAAACAAAATGGTATATTTGTATCTTGTTTTGTTAAGTGTTACATGTAATGCATATAAATACTAGGCCATACTAGACAACACAATGGTATATTTGTATGTTGTTTTGTTAAGTGTTACATGTAATGCATATAAATACTAGACCATACTAGACAACACAATGGTATATTTGTATGTTGTTTTGTTAAGTGTTACATGTAATGCATATAAATACTAGACCATACTAGACAACACAATGATATATTTGTATGTTGTTTTGTTAAGTGTTACATGTAATGCATATAAATACTAGACCATACTAGACAACACAATGGTATATTTGTATGTTGTTTTGTTAAGTGTTACATGTAATGCATATAAATACTAGACCATACTAGACAACACAATGGTATATTTGTATGTTGTTTTGTTAAGTGTTACATGTAATGCATATAAATACTAGACCATACTAGACAAACAAAATGGGGACCAAAAAGTTACTGATTCCTAATATTCAAGATATCTACTCTTCATAAAATTAAAACAGTTAATGCAACAAGAATTACACTTTTATCATAGCACAAAGGCCACATTATATCCAAGAAGTTAAGTATTGTTTCACTTGTACATTTTTAAAACTTTGTATATGTCCCTAACAGGGTGGTAAACGTCTGGAGGAAAATGTAAAAAAACATCCCATAATTATAATATTTTAATATTTTATAATATTTTATAATTATATATACCAGCCCCTAAGCTGGGCCATGCATGCATTCCTCATAGCTAAGTATGGCACTGTTCTGGCAAAATGTTAAAAACATCAAATACAATCATTTGAATTTTCAGAAAATAGGAAGCCAAAATGTTGATCAAAACAGGAATCACCCATAAACAGTAAGATAGTGGGCGACCCATAAAGGCAGCTCAAATCCTGACCACTGTTAATGACCTCTTTCATACATTATTCCTAGAATGTCAGAAACTACAATCTGTGTGATTCAGTAAGCCTCCAAGAATATGTCCATAAAAATAACATCAATCGCCATTGTGTTTCTGCCTAATCTAGTAGGTCTTCACCAAATGGAGGATAATTTTGTCGTTGTATTCTATATCTATTCTTAATGTTCGCATGATGTATTTAAGATGAAGTAATGGGTGGTTAAACACCTTTCTGAAGTAACACTTTTTCATGTTTCTTGTAAACTGACTGATTAATACATTTTAAAAAGCTTACATTGTATTTCTCAAGATACCGTATATAGCTATTTAACATATTAATAATAAAAATAATAGTCAAAAAATATTTTTAAATCATTCTAAATGTGGTGGGGCAGTGTGTGTGTGCACATTGTTTTTTCAGAATAAAGAATGGTAATTTAAAAACATTAATGATGTGGAGGGTAATATTCCTTCTCCCTCCTCAGTAAAATTACTCTAGTAGACTCCCTACTGTAGCATGATAATACCTGGCAACAAACAAATAGATACTTGAACAAGATAAATGCTTTTAAATATGTTTTATTATTCAATATTTGTAGATCTGCAAAATGTTTCAGCCAAAAATACTTTAGAGTTCAATCATCTCTTCCATAATTAGGCTATATTGTCGAGTGTTAGTCTAGTGGTATTGTCTACCGAGAGCAGAAACTACGACGCGCAGGAACTTCTGGAAGGCTTCCTGAGTATCTGCGTTGAAATCTTGAGGACCGAGTTTGGCTGCCAAGCACACGGTGATGCATTCGGCGAGGAGCTGTGAAGAGAGGACGGTATATAAACCACACGGATACTTAAATAGGCTATTGGAATACAAAGTATAAAGACTCATTAAATTTTATGATACTTGTTATTTTCGATTCATAACATTTTTTCTCCTAGAAAAAACAAAGAGCTGTTGCTGTTTGTTATCTAAAATGCCATAGATCATTGTCTATTTTCATTCTTTTTTGCTCACTCTGAAGTTGTCGGGATCCACGTGCAGTTTCTCGGAGTGCATCACACTCAGTGCAGCATAGATGTTCTTGATGTCATCAAGGTTCTTCACAGCTCTGTCCAGTCCGTTCATGACAATCGACCCATGCTTTGCCACGTAGGGGTTACCCAATATGGCAGCGGGGGTGGAAAGGTTGCCGAAGTTGCTGAAGTACCTCTGTGTCCAAGGAGACACGATCAGACATCTAAAATCAATCAAACAGGATTCTGTTAAAACAGGGACATCGCAATCAATAGTTCAGAACTGCACTAAATATTAACACTAAGCAAATACTACTAAAACGGAATCATTATCAACATAGGCTATTATTTAATCATAAACGTATATAGTTTTACCTGGCCACTGCCTGGGCTCCGATCTCATCCGCTGAGATTTTCCCCCAAAGACCAACGATGGCACTGCGCTCAGCATCTGTCCAGTCGACCATGTTGACGTTTGTTTGTTGAGTTCCGTTGGTACTTTAAAAATATCACTGAGCTTTATGTCGGATTGGAAGGCCAATTTATTGGTGTTGTTTATCCCCGCCCTGAACAAAACACAATTTATGATTGGATGAATGGGTAAAGAGGTCCATGTTCTTGGGTGTGGCATATATATCGGCACTATGCCAAATTAATCGCATCTCTAAAGATAATGCCTGGTCATTCAGGCGTTGCCAAGTTTATACAACTATGGAACAAGCTTTCACTGGAGGCAAGAACAACAGAGTCTCTACCCATATTCAGGAAACATCTGAAAACCTTTCTCTTCAATGAGTACTTAAATTAGTTAACTTCCACCTATTGACTTAAACATGTTTTATGTATATTTCTATGATCCTTTCCTAGTACTGTTTTTACCTATTTACTGTTTCGAATATTAAATGTTCTATATTAAGTTGTGGTTGTTTCACCTAGTTTCTCCTAAATGTATGCACTCACTGTAAGTCACTATGGATATGAGCGTCTGATTAATTACTATAATGTAAATGTAGGCTAATGATAACTGCTGCTTCAATACTGGAATAGCCTGATAAACATTTTGGCATAATTTAATACGATCTTTAAAAAATGCTGTGTATTGATTATGATTGATTATTGATTATGTAATTGTGCGTTTAGTGACTTAAAATAGCTAATGAAAACATGACTTAAATTGTTTTATCTAAATATTCAGACAGCCCCACCCATTTGATAGTTCTATATGTCTCAACGTAATCGTAATGTCAGTTGGTGAAAACATATTTCATTGGCTAGCCCTTATCAGAAAAATCTGGACAAAATTTGGATAGAAGTTAATTTAAAAATGTAACCTTTTTAGTTTAATTATTTTTCACTACAATGCGTAATGATATATAGGTCTGGAAAAAATGTAGATGATACAAAATTATCAGTATCTGTTGTTTTGGGTATAGCTTATTTATGAAATAAAACAAGATGAACATTTTTTATTTATTTCATAAACTACTGACAGCATAAAAATATGTATTTGCACAAAAACACAACTGTTCAAAATAACAAAAACAGGCAGTTTTGTCAGACCTTGAATAATATAAACCAAATAAGTTCATTATCATTTTTAAACAATTCAATTTGAATGTGTTCTTTTACGAAGAGTTGAAAAATCAACATTTGGTGGAATAATAATAAATGATTATCATCCGTCTTGGTATGCTGTCCAGTCTTTCACATTTGTTTCAGAGGTTTTTAGTGGGGTTGATTTAAGAAACATTTGCAGTGGTCTCTTAATATTTTCCAGAGCTGAATATGCATGCCAACTGAATATAAGCCAAGAAGGCTGGTTGCCAATTCAATCAAGTAGTCAACTGTTTTTTTCTGTCATTCTAGCCATTCCTACTGAACTTTATTGGTAAAGAAAATAAAAATGACTTGTTACTATTAAAATAGTAATTACAAATTTAATGTTATAAGACATGTATAACACACACACACACACACACACGTATAAAACATGTTTTATATATATCAAACATGTATCATCATATTACCAAAGAATTAGATCTAACCATATGCAAATGGTCATATTTTGGGCATTAAACAAATTAGTCCATTTCCATTATTAATCTTAAAAACATACTGAATCATGCCTTGGAAAGATGCCAAGGAGAGGAGGAGCCGAGATTACATCAGGGTGTGCCTTCTTTTTTTCCTCAATAAAATGACTGAATTATCAATGCAAAGAAGTTATTTTATCAGCATTCCAACTGAAGAGAGGAAACAGACTAGACGCAGCTATGAGTCTCTCAGCCAACGACAAAGCCAATGTGACGGCCATCTGGAAAAAGATCCTCCCTAAGTCAGATGATATTGGAGACCAGGCTCTTTCCAGGTACTTGAATAATAATGTAGGCAATGAAGGTACATTAGGAACGTACACAACGGATGAACAAAATGCTACATTTCATAGAAGATTTGAATGTTTAACTATAGAACCTCCAACCACGCTTTATTTACATTCAAGACACTTGAAGCTAATGGATTTTCTGTTAAAGGTCATTATTGTGAATTTGTATGAGACAAGTAGATAGTGATAGTTTAACTATTCATATATTATCCTACGGACCTATGTTAGTGTCAGTAAAGATGTAGCAACAACTTGTCTGAACTGATTTCTGATGTTGGGAACAGGATGCTCACCGTCTACCCCCAAACCAAGACTTACTTCGCCCACTTCGCTGATCTGAGCCCCGGATCTCCTCAGGTGAGGAAGCACGGCGACGTCATCATGAACAAGATTGATGACTGTGTGAACCACATGGATGACCTCTTTCCTTACTTGTCCGGCCTCAGCGATCTGCATGCCACTAAACTCAGGATTGACCCCGCCAACTTCAAGGTACGATAGGAAATTAAGTTGTTTGTTTCCTACAAATGTTTTAATTGCTAACAACTACTTTGTGAATGGGAAATAGACTAATATAATTACATTTTATTCCTCAGATCCTGGCTCATAACCTGCTTGTAGTAGTTGCCGCCTACTTACCCAACGACTTCACCCCAGAGGTCCATCTGTCCGTGGACAAGTTCCTGCAGCAAATTGCTTTGGCTCTGGCCGAAAAGTACCGCTAAACGGGAGTTCATCCAAATAATCTTTTCCTTCCTTTAATGTTGACACTAGTGAAAAGGAATCCGCAATAAATACATAATTGAATAAACTACATTCAACATGTTTGTCATTTAATAATAACACACTATGTCAAATGAATTAACTGTAAACATTATAGCCACATTTTGAATTTTCTTCAATGGTACAATATTTCAAGTCAATAAAGTTCATAAACATCTACCAAATAATGCACTTCAGATGGAATTGAGAAAATTATTACTCTACATTCTTTTAGATTTATATTTTAGTCATTTAGCAGATGCTCTTAACAAGCGTGACTTACAGTAAGTGCGTACATTTAAATAAACTAGGTGAAACAACCACATCTTTCATTCTAATCATTTAAATCATTATGGTAAATCAGCAAAAAGCTTGTCCTGGAAAGAAGCTCATACACTTAATAAACATAAAAATTATTTTAAAAAAAAACATTTGAACATTTCGACCTTTTGCCATATTTCAGGCTTCAAACATAAAGATATAAGACAGTAATTTTTTGTGAAGAAGCAACAACAAGTCGGACACAATCATGAAGTGGAACGAAATTTATTGGATATTTCAAACTTTAACAAATAAAAAACTGACAAATTGGGCGAGCAAAATTATTCAGCCCCTTTACTTTCAGTGCAGCAAACTCTCTCCAGAAGTTCAGTGAGGATCTCTGAATGATCCAATGTTGACCTAAATGACTAATGATGATAAATAGAATCCACCTGTGTGTAAGTCTTTCGTATAAATGCACCTGCTCTGTGATAGTCTCAGGGGTCCGTTGAAAGCACAGAGAGAAACACACCAGGCAGGTCCGAGATACTGTTGTGGAGAATTTCAAAGCCGGATTTGGATACAGAAAGATTTTCCAAGTTTTAAACATCCCAAGGAGCACCATGCAAGCGATAATATTGAAATGGAAGGAGTATCAGACTACTGCAAATCTACCAAGACCCGGCCGTCCCTCTAAACTTTCAGCTCATACAAGGAGAAGACTGATCAGAGATGCAGCCAAGAGGCCAATGATCACTCTGGATGAACTGCAGAGATCTACAGCTGAGGTGTGCGAGTCTTTCCATAGGACAACAATCAGTCGTATACTGCACAAATCTGGCCTTTATGGAAGAGTGGCAAGAAGAAAGCCATTTCTGAAAGATATCCATAAAAAGTGTTGTTTAAAGTTTGCCAGAAGCCACCTGGGAGACACACCAAACATGTGGAAGAAGGTGCTCTGGTCAGATTAAACCAAAATGAAACTTTTTGGCAACAATGCAAAATGTTATGTTTGGCATAAAAGCAACACAGCTCATCTCCCTGAACACACCATCCCCACTGTCAAACATGGTGGTGGCAGCATCATGGTTTGGGCCTGCTTTTCTTCAGCAGGGACAGGGAAGATGGCTAAAATTGATGGGAAGATAGATAGAGCCAAATACAGTACCATTCTGGAAGAATGGAAGAACCTGATGGAGTCTGCAAAAGACCTAAGACTGGGACGGAGATTTGTCTTCCAACAAGACAATGATCCAAAACATAAAGCAAAATCAACACTGGAATGGTTCACAAATAAACATATCCAGGTGTTAGAATGGCCAAGTCAAAGTCCAGACCTGAATCCAATCGAGAATCTGTGGAAAGAACTGAAAACTGCTGTTCACAAACGCTCTCCATCCAACCTCACTGAGCTCAAGCTGTTTTGCATGGAGGAATGGGCAAAAATTTCAGTCTCTCGATGTGCAAAACTGATAGAGACATACCCCAAGCAACTTTCAGCTGTAATCACAGCAAAAGGTGGCGCTACAAAGTATTAACTTAAGGGGGCTGAATAATTTTACACGCCCATTTTTTCAGTTTTTTATTTGTTAAAAAAGTTTGAAATATCCAATAAATTTCGTTCCACTTAATGATTGTGTCCCACTTGTTGTTGATTGTTCACAAAAAATAAAGTTTAATATCTTTGTTTGAAGCCTGAAATGTGGTAAAAGGTCGAAAAATTCAAGGGGGCCGAATACTTTCACAAGGCACTGTAGCTGCTCCTTATATGAAGTGCTTTCCTCCAATTGAAACCACGATTTCTCTAGGCAAATACATACTCTAATTGAGCAACACTAAGGACTATAACAGGAACCACAACCAATGTGAGTTCAAACTTTTAATTTTAAAAACATAATATGAACAATTTCACACTCATAGCTCATCTAGAGCTTCAACAGTTTATTTATAGCCACAGTATTGGCCGTAAGGAGCTCGACATCTGTCTGCCTGCCTATGTTGTTCAGGACATCTAAGGAAGACCATAGCCTTTCCCCATTCTCGCGCCTTTCAGGAACAACTCCACAAAGTGACGGTAGGCTGTTAGTCTACAAAACAGTAAGCACAACGTTAGCAATGCAAGTTATTTGCGCCTACAGTAGGCTAGCATAGATGTATGCTTACTGTTTTGTTGGTCAAATCAAATGCTTTCACAATAGCACAGTCTCACGTTTCCAAACTAATGTATTTCCGTGAGACTGGGCTGTTGTGAACAGATTTGTATTCACCTACAAAATAGTAAGCACAACGTACACAATGCAAGCTATTTGCACTTACAGTAGGCTAACATAGATGTAAATATATATTTGCAACAGTAAGCACAACGATAGCAATGCAAGCTATTTGCACCTACAGTAGGCTAGCATAGATGTAAATATATATTTGCAAAAGTAAGCACAACGATAGCAATGCAAGTTATTTGCACCTACAGTAGGCTAGCATAGATGTAAATATATATTTGCAACAGTAAGCACAACAATAGCAATGCAAGCTATTTGCACCTACAGTAGGCTAGCATAGATGTTAATATATATTTGCAACAATAAGCACAACGATAGCAATGCAAGTTATGTGCACCTACAGTAGGCTAGCAAAGATGTATACATAGCCTACTGTAGGTGCAAATAGCTTGCATTTCTAACGTTGTGCTTGTACTGTTTTGTAACCAAATACAATTGTGTTCACAACAGCCCAAAATACATTAGTTTGGAAACGTGAGACGGCTTTTGTGAATGCATTTGTATTTACCTACAGTAGGCTAGCATAGATGTAAATATAAAAATGAGAGCTCAGCTGACTGACATGAAAAACAAACAAAATACTCACTTTATACTAAGGCGTCCGTTTGTCCCTGCGGCCTTTGACTGTCATTTTTAATTCACCTTCGGGATCCTTAAATAAGTTTCCAGGACACTCCTGTGATTAAAGCTAGAGTGTTCTGTTACACATACTGCCAGTGCCGTTTCCTTAGCAGATTCAGCAATTTCTTCAAGGAGAAAATGGCATCACTGAAATTCGCGACAGTAATAGGACTCTGTGTCCATATGTGCACAGCAAGAGCACTGACACCACCAGTCTGCCCAAGCTCATGTGTGCCTGGGCTATTGCTCCTTAGCATCAGCCAGGTCTCGCTCCTCTGCTACAGTAGCTGCTAGGGACGCCTCTTGTTCCTCCATCATCCGCAACTGTTCCTCGCTGTATTGCAGCTCGTACAGGCAGCCACAAGCATCGGATTCACGCACCAGATCTTCAAAATCCCCTTCTGCCATATGAAAACTACCCTCAGCCATCATGGTTAGCCTACTAAAGTATTACCGGGTTTTCTCCACAGGGCAATAGCCTGTTCGCTTAGCTTCAAGATGGCTCACACTATTTTGAAATTCAGTGAGTTAGGTCCCACCCCCTGTGGGTGTGGGCGGGTCAAAAAATATACGGAAGAAGCTCTTACTACTCACCGTAGTCCATAGCCTCTGGGCTAAAATCTTCAGATTACGCAAAATGGCGATTTTTGAGTCGTCTGAATATTTTCTCCAGACCAAAAATAGATAGGTTTCCTGTCTCATGGGTTCATGACCGAGGGATAGGATTAGTTCGGAAATAATAACGGGTTTCTACTCATACAAAGCTTAATGCTAATCAGTAAAGTACACTTTTAACTATAGCTTCACATTCCCTCCATTCCTATGTGATAAGAATTACTGGGTCAGATATGTGTCTGCTAAACACACAAAACCAGAACACTAACCATGTCTACATCAACACCTGATTTAACTTATCAACATTTCAAGAGCCCAAAATCGTATGAATTACGTTCAGAACAAACTATTTAGTAAAACCGAATTGCGTAAAATATAAACATACCGGTAGGAAGATCATGACGTAGTGTGTAAATAGCATAGATTCTGCTAAGGTGCAGGTCAAATATGGTGGACAGTCATATAAATGGGCGACTCTCATCCTTGTTTGCGAGTTCAAATCCAGATGGACATGTTGTGTGTTTTGTTCTCCATTCTTGCGTGATGCAGACGTGTTACAAATGTGTTTCTGTAGACAGGTGATTATCTGGTTTTTATAATGTTAACCCTAACCTTAATCCTAACCTTAACCTTAGTAACATCATGCCTAACCTTAATTGTGAATGTTGGAATATAATTTTGAATGCTATGGAATGTGTGGAATGAAACGAAACGTGCAGATGCAACATAATAGAAGGATGAATATAGCCTAATAGCAAAATGTGCAGCTGAAACGTAAAAACACCCTAAATATGTTGGCATATAATGTACCGTAATTCATGTTTTCAAAATAGTTTCTTGAGAACTCAATTTGGGGGAACTGAGATGTACGGTTGCATTTAAATCTAAGACGTCTTGTGCTTAGACATCCTGTGGTCAGCTCTCTATGACCTGGGTTGACTGTAATTATTATGTTCAAGGCAACACTAATTATATAAATCTTTAAGTCTATAACCTAAATTGTAATAGCCTAGATTTGTGAATATAAAAGTTGGAATGGTAAACCCATTGAAGAAGAACAAGCCCCCCTGGTAAACCCATTGAAGAATACCCCCTGAATTTCCACAGGCTACCCAAATCGAAAACCCTTGCAAAATATATGCATATCTGATGCCTCTGACTCTTACCTTCAATTCTTTCTAAAAAAAAATATTATTATTATTTCCCCACTTATTCTCCCCTTCCACAATTGTTCTTGTCCAAATTTTACCATTAACCCTGCTATGTCCTGCTATTTATAGCCAGTGGTATAGAGCCCAGTATTGCCCTGCTGGTTTGCTTCTAAAGCTAAGCAGGGTTGGGCCTGATAAGTCCCTGGATGGGAGACCAGTGCTGCTGGAAGTGGTGTTAGAGGGCCAGTAGGGGGCACTCTTCCCTCTGGTCTAAAGATCTTTCCCAATGCCCCAGGGTAGTGATGGGGACATCTGCCCTGCATAGGGTGCCATCTTTCGGATGGGATGTTAAACGGGCGTCCTGACTCTCTTTGTTAAAACTCCCATGGTACTTATTGTAAAAGTAGCGGTGTTAACCCTGTTGTCATGGCCAAATTTCCCAACCAGGCCTCTCACTTCAATCATGGCCACCTAAAAATACCCCTCCTTCCTAATTGGCATATATAACTACTCACCTCTCCACCTGATAGCTGATGTGTGGTGAGTGTTCTGGTGCAAAATGGCTGCTGTGCATCACTCAAGTGGGTGCTACACATTGCAACACTGCCTCATGTTGGAGGTCAAGGCAAAGTTGAAGAAGCCATAATCAGGCTCAAACCACTGACTACATGATGTAGTTTGTCCTGCAAGGAAGTGACTTAGCCCACTATGCCACGCGGACCCCCCCCCATTAATAAAAAAATCTGATGGTATCAAATATTTTTACTTTTGAACCACTTCCAAGTAGGGCTGGGAGGTATACCGGAAAAAACTATATACCGGTATTCATGTATGTAGCGGTATGCTATATTCGTTACCGGTATTTTTTTCATGTCATTCCGCCAGCTGCAACAACTGAGAATACTCTTATTTTGGAATAAACTGCGCCCCTAAAATCTTAATGCCCACTGCGGGACACACACAAACACACGTGAGAAACAAACACCTGGAAGTTAGATAAACGGTGGAAAAAAACAATGGAGGGTGCAGGTAGAATTATCCGCGTAGCAGCAAGCGAAAAATGTGTTGTTAAAAAGGGTGCAACGTCGATAGTGTGGACATGGTTTGGTTTAAGATCCCGTTTACACGGACACGGACGGTTATTTTGAAAAACTGAGATATTTCCCTTAGTTTGTGCCCTTCGTTTACACGCAAACAGAGAATTCGCCCTTGAAACGATTCTTTCTAAAAACTCTGGCTAAAGTGGAGATTTTTGAAAACTCCGTTGGCATGTAAACGAAGGAAAACTGAGGTTTAGGCAGCCGACGTCACAGTATGCGCCAGAACATGCACCTGCGCCAAAAGTGCGACCTATGTTTACATTTTCATCTGGCTACTTTTGGGAATCTGATTGGTTAACGTGGGCTTCAGCCTTTCGTTATACTGCCACCAACACCGTTGGCATGCTCTTGACGGCATATACACGCTTGGTTCTATTAGCGTATGCACTAAGCCACTCGACCGATATTATAACATGGGAAAAAAGCTTATGGGGGTTGTTTGGCTCGAGTTCAAAGGCTATTTTTCCGTGCCCAGAACCTGTGAAACCAATTTGATTGTCAGAACTAGACCAGTAGTTAATCTAGTTAAATGACAGTGGGACTTTTTTGTAATTCATAAACCTAAGCAAGTACTGTGGTGGTGCGACATGCCACGGTTCAGTACTAAAGCCATAGACAGCGGATAGGCTTGTTTTTTTGGGGTTGCGAAGTTATTTATTAGTATTCCTGCATTTAATAAAGATTTAAACAATAGCCTACTTTTAATTACTCAGTCTTGTTTATTGGTGTTCCAATAAAAATCATAATAAACGAACAAATTAATTTCTTTCAACCCTTTACTTAAAAAATTAAATACCTTTAAATACAGGGATACCGTCAAACATTTGAAAAATATCGGGGTATTAAATTTAAGCCATACCTCCCAGCCCTACTTCCAAGTGGACCTACTGTAGATCCAAGTCAAACCCAATAAATCATAGACAAACTTTAGAAACCCCTTGCAAATTGTGTTGCACATATATTTCATATAGCCTTAAATTCCCCCCTCCCAATTTTCATGTCCAATTACTTTTGACCAAGATTTTAACACTGGCCATGGTGATGCAGTTGTGTTACGAGACAGCGACTTAGACCACTGCGCCACGCAGAGGCCATTCGTTTGTTTATTTTTTCATTTAACTGGTCCTTTGTTCACACATTTATTCCGTGACCCTCAGCACATTATGAGTCAACAAAGCATCACTAAAGCATGTGTATAATGGAAACATGTCTTTTTTTGTTGTCAACAGTCAATTAGCACACCAAACAGAACAGACTTGTTGCAGAACAGGGTCAGCATTGCCCTTGTAGCAGTTTAGTGCTTTAGCCAACTCATGGCCACTAATAGAGAATACCATCTGAAAGGTTATGTGGTTTAACTTGTCTGAGCGCTGAACAAAGTGTAATCTCCCTGATTTGATGCCTAAGCATACATTTAATCAAAAGGTAAGTACTTATCTAGCATACTAATATATTGCATTTAATTGTAACTGGTATTGAGTATATTATTTCACACTTCATAACCTTAAAGCAGGACAAAATAAAGAAATTGATGTCTATGTTTCACATGTGAATCAAGAGCAAAGTGACATGTAATAAGTAGCTAGCTAAGATTTTTTTCTGTTCTTAAATTATAATTAATTACAAAAATGTACTTCTGTAACACACTTGGATGGTGGTTGTGTATAGGGGATGTTGGAGGGAGACCAATGCAAAGAGAAGTGTTCTTGTATTTATTTACAAACATATAAAAAACAATAAATGGCTAAGCCGACATCGGCTGTGTAATTAACTGGGCGACTGGTACAGTAGAATAACAAGACAAACGCTCACTGTGATTTATATGGAGAACAAAGTCTGCCAAAATAACAAATAAATAAATAAATACATGCATCAATAAAAATATTTATACATAAAAATATACATTAAAAATAGAAAAATATTAAATTATAGGCTACATTTATTAATCAATATTATTTCCCTATTTATTTATTTCCGTGATCGTTTATTTCAGTTTTTATAAATTTCTATATTTATTTCCATATTCTTTTATTTCTGTATTCATTTATTTCCGTATATATTTATTTCTGTATTTCCAGATCCTTAAGCTAATAAGGAGGCTGTCAATCAAAGCATGTCACGGTGTCACCTTTTTCCATTGGTTGATCGGTATCAGAGTGTGAAGATCAATTTTACATGCCTAGATTACTACGTTAGTAGGCTTCATACAGTCTCTTGCCAGATATTTTAGTATTGGCTACCCTAGGTGAAAATGCTAGCTTTGATTATTATTTGATTATTAACTTTTTCGCGTGGAGGGTCAAACTGAAAGTTTTTGCAGTAAGCAGCATCTAACGACACAGAAGTTGATCCTGCAGTGTAGGAACTTGGATGAAGTGTGGTCTTTGACTTAATTTTTCAATATACGATTATGTTAATGCCGGAGCAGTCGGACGCCCTTCTCGTTGTAGCCTATCCATTTCATCAAAGAATAGAACTGCCAGTGCAATGTTTCGTTTTCATGAAAACACACGCACACAAACACGACCAAGTCACCCACACACACACACAGAAACTAAGTTCGCCGGAGCGAGAGAGCAGCTACGGTAGTTAACGGAGCACAACAGGTGACACCGAAACAACAAAAAAACGCAACTAATCGGCACAGTTAGTTGGATTTTCTGTTTGTGACATTGCATCTCTTTTTAATGGTTGGTGAAATAATAATTTATCCTACAAACCAATTCCGTGTTATACCATTGGTTCCTCCCTAGCTGCGTTTTTTACGTTCACAATCTGTTTCTATCACAGACCGTATATATAGTTTCTATCTCCCGCTCTTGGCTTGGTTGCTATGGCTGAACGATTAAGTCCCGGCCTCTCATTAGCTTAAGGATGTAGAAATACGGAAATAAATATATACGGAAATAAATAAGTACAGAAAAAAAAGAATATGGAAATAAATGAATATAAAAATAAATAAATACAGAAATAAATGATCACAGAAATAAATAAATAGGGAAAAAATATTGATTAATAAATGTATAATTTTATATTTGTATATTTGTAAGGTAGGTATAATTTCATTTATAAATATTTTTACTGACTCATATATTCATTGATTTATTTATTTATTATTTTGGTAGACTTGGTCCTTCATAGATTTATCGCTCACAACACGGAATTAGGTTTGATATCGTTTACATACAGGCTCCATTCACAGGACGAACATATCACAACACATTAACGCAGTGTGCCACGTCGTACTCTGTCTATTCATAGAGGAAACCCTTACAAAGTTACTCATTATTATATAACGCAATACTTAGCGGAGATAACAAAACCAAAATTACAATTTACCTTAGTGTAATAAGTTCAATAACGGACAGGGGAATCAACACACATTGCCAAGCCCTGCTCCACACACTGGAGCACCAATTCTACATAGCACCCTGATTGGTAATTACCAGCCGGTGCTTTCAAACTTAATTCACACCTGGTGCGTAACCACTCTACAGACTCGTGCCCAGAAGATCAGTGCGCCAAACCCATACATTCAAGTATAAATCAATACCGTTCAGTCCAATCTATATATATAAATTATTCTTGTCCATCAACATAACACAACATTATTCTATTTAATCAAAAATATCTCAATAATAGTTCATTTAAGACAAACATAAACCATACTCTATTTAAATATTTCCAAAATGAACATAATATTATATTTCTGCTACTCTGCTACTATAGTCCTTGCCATGTCGTGACACCGTAGCAACTTTCGATTTACCAATTAAAATATTATTTAGTGTAAAACACATTTGATTTTTTCAGAGTACTTGTCAGTAAAAAAGAAAAATTGGTTGAAAATATGAGGCTCTTGTTTGCCACACATTTGATTCTGTCCAAAAAAATGTCCAAAATCTACAACGGTTATTTGAATCAGTCTAATTACATATATTGTGGCGCAAAATGGCTGTCGTGCATCACTGTAGTGAATGGGGGACTGTGTGACTGTGTATAGAAGCAGGCTACACCTTGGTGGTGGAATTCTTCTTCTTCTTCGTCTTCTTTTTCTTTTTCTTTTTCTTTTTCTTTTTCTTTTTCTTTTTCTTTTTCTTTTTCTTTTTCTTTTTCTTCTTCTTCTTCTTCCTTAGGGCTTAACAGCAGTTTGTATCCACATTGTTGCATTACCGCCTCCTACTGGTATTTACTTGTTTGTTCATCCTCTCATTAGCCTACAACTTCTTAAGTAGCCCAGTGTATTTCAAAAACCTAAATATATTCTTCCGTACATTTACAGATAGCCCCCTGTCAAGAACATCTTTAAACCTACACACCACTAGCCCAGCCACATGCAATCCTGCAAACATAACCTCACTGTCTTGAATAAATTTCCCACACGACATCAGGACATGTTCAACTGTCTCCATCACCATACACATACTGCATTGTCCCGTCGGGTGTTTTCCCAATATAAATAGTTTACCATTTAATCCAATATATCCAATTCTCAGTCTACTAATTAATACCTGCTCTCTTCGGTTAGCCCTACTGTTGCTTACTCCTTGTACTTTATTTTGCAACATATGCAACCATCTGCCTTTATTTCCCCTTCCCAATATGCTTGCCACTGGTTGGAAATTTTCCTCCACACAATGCTTTTCCCCTCTGCCCTTGACAGTTTAACATTCATTTCCACAACACCTTTCTTGACCGCCTCCTATGCTAATTTATCCACACTCTAATTTCCTGGAATCCCGGCATGCGCAGGCACCCACATGAACACCACAGTTTAACCCTGATCAGCGAGCCTTGATGTTATAAACAAAATGTAATATGCCAGATCATGATGATTCCTGGCTGTACCTGCTTTGAGACTTGATAGTGCTGACACTGAATCGCTACAGACGAGCAATTGACTCTCCTTCACTTGTTCCACCCATTGTAACGCTAATAAAAGTCCAATCATTTTAACTGCATACACTCTCAGAAAATCAGAGGTTCTCTTACTGATTCCAGTCTGATAACTCGGAATCACCCCCGCTGCCCCCATTTTCTCTATCAGTGTATCTTTCCATCCATCAGAAAAAACGTGTACAAAACCTCCATACTTCTTATCCTTAGACCTATAATAGGCTTGTACTAGGTCCGCTGTTTCATTACTGCACTTGACTTTCAGCAGCTCCAGATCCACACAGGCACTATGCAGCATCCAACCTGGCCTCAGAGGCCACCACACTGTTGGACAAAACTCAACCCCTCGGACTTTCATCTGCTCTGCGACGTCCGAGCATATCCACCCAAAACTCAGCTTTTGCATTTTATCCCTTTCCCAGCAATTCTCCAAGACCCTCTTAGTAGGATGCCACTCATCATGCCCCCTTGGATGAATAATGATCAATAATTGGCCATAAGCTGTTTTCTGCAAAGCACTAGTTGGTGGTGGGTTAAGTGGGCTTCCCCACATTAGTATGTAAATTGCTTTGGGTAATTGAAAAGCACTATATAAATGTAACTAATGAGTTCTTTTTTATTTATATAATTGAGACAAGGTCTGAATCTAAATATAGCATATAGCATATAAAGCCAATAAATTATGGCTTGGAATCACCTCAAAATTATGATTAACCACTTCTGAATCTTCACAATTAGTGAGATATTAGGTCAAATTTCACATTCATTCTTATATGGTACATGTTAAGTACCGTATAATTGTCTTTATAGTTGTTCTACTACTTGTTATACTAGTGGTAATAGTGGGGTAGTATGAAAAAATAAAAACATATGCACTCTCTGCTCAAAGTAAAATAACAACATTGTTGTGATAGGACAAAATATTGCACTTGAAGTTTCATTACACAGGCACAAGAAAAGTTACATTTATTACTGTAAATAAATGTAGCAGAATGGTCAGAGCGGCAGCCATTTTTACGTGTACCATTCCATTGCAAAGATCTAGTGGCCTACATTCGCATTAAACCGATTTGTGTGTTGTTACCGTGACAACTAACGACAGTCGCCATTTTTTGTGTACTAATCGAATGACCAAGCAAAACAGTTTAATAAGGCTTCTATAGATTTAATTTCTATGATAGTAACAATAACAAATATGGTTGAAATTTTGCACACAAAAAATAAATTTTCAAGCCTGTAAGATCCAACATTAGTAAAATTTCCTACATTGCCTATGGTAATACTCTTTAACATAACAATCTCCGAAGACACTGACGTATGTATTGGCAGTATCGTTTTTCTGTTTGTTTTGTTTTTTTTATGATTATTGTGTCATCAGTAACCTCTGAAACATTAGATCACGTGACACCACACTGGATCAGCCTATGACATGACACCACACTGGATCAGCCTATGACATGACACCACACTGGATCAGCCTATGACATGACACCACACTGGATCAGCCTATGACATGACACCTGGATGCCCACACAAGTTTAGGTGTAGTAGAACATCTATGAACATACAGCACATAAAAGTACTTGAAATCCTCAATACAAATCAAGAACTAATATAAAAAGAGATCGTTTCACCTCCACATTTTGCAACTATGGAAAACCAATTCAACTACAATGCAATATGAGCAAAGTGATTTCTTTACAAATTATTTTTCAAATAGTGAGTGAAAAAATGCTTATTTGGGTTACAATATTCTGGATATACCCCAACACAATATTTTGATTGTATACCGCTCATAAAAAATATACTAAAATATTTTTATAGATTTATATTTTATATTTTTAACACAGATGTAAATGTAGGTTTGTCTTGAAGTGACGTCTGGCTTTTTTGGCATGCGGTAATTTGAAATATATACAGTATATTCCACAATACGTTCTGTTTTCTCTATATTCAATAACTTATTGTTGAAGTGTGCCAAGTCTAGGTAAATTTGTTTATCCAGGGCTCTCCTATGCTACAGAGGATCATCCTTGTGTGTATTTTTTTTTACTGATTGTATTTATTAGCTAGTTAATACAATGTTTTTTCTACTGCTTCTGGGCTGTCTTTGTGCTGCCCCATAGAAACCAAATATCACAGTCAAACATTACCACAATTCACAATCCAAATAAAGTTCAGGTGTGAACAGGTCACTATTGGTTGTTTCAAATGGATGGAATTGGTTGTCACACTTATTTTGTGTTCCAAACCCTAATTATTAAGGGGGAATTTTAACATACAAGTAGAAGGATATTGCAGATGGAAGATCGTGTAATCAGGGTGGCTTTTTTAAGGAACATTCAGAACATAAGTTGCAATCAGCAAGTATCTTCCCTCTGGTCTAAAGATCTTTCCCAATGCCCCAGGGCAGTGATGGGGACATTTGGGTGCCGTCTTTCGGATGGGACGTTAAACAGGTGTCCTGAGTTTTACTCTCTGTGATCATTAAAAATCCCATGGCACTTAATGCAAGAGTAGGGGTGTTAACCCCGGTGTCATGGCCAAATTCCCAACCAGGCCTCACTTCAATCATGGCCAACTGATAATACCCCTCCTTCCTAATTGGCATATATAACTACTCACTTCTCCACCTAATAGCTGATGTGTGGTGAGTGTTCATATATAACTACTCACCTCTCCACCTGATAGCTGATGTGTGGTGAGTGTTCATATATAACTACTCACCTCTCCACCTAATAGCTGATGTGTGGT
>JACXGM010018452.1:7844-19832 GCA_016801145.1 Umbra pygmaea | reverse complement strand
AAGAAAAAATACTATAATTTTTTTCTTTAGGTAAAAAGAAATATATAAATAAATAAAATATACATATTTTTATATACACAGTATCTTACAAAAGTGAGTACACCCCTCACATTTTTGTAAATATTTCATTATAACATTTCATGTGACAACACTGAAGAAATTACACTTTGCTACAATGTAAATTAGTGAGTGTACAGCTTGTATAACAGTGTACATTTGCTGTTCCCTCAAAATAACTCAACACACAGCCATTAAGGTCTGAACCACTGGTAACAACAGAGAGTACATTCAAGTGAAAATGTCCAAATTGGGCCTAAAGTGTCAATATTTTGTGTGCCAATCATTATTGTCCAGCACTGCCTAAACCCTCTTGGGCATGAAGTTCACCAGAGCTTCACAGGTTGCCACTGGAGTCATTTTCCACTCCTGTCAGGATCTGATTTTATAAACCAGAAAAAAAACAAAGTAGAATCACTCAATTAAGTGGAATATCCAGTAACACAATAAAGCTAATTCAATGATAACATTAATCAAGATTACTAATGTATGTACACTAATAGTATGCACTTATATTGTGCAACCCACAACAACATGAATTAGATATTGGTTAATTATCAAGGAAAGGACATTGGCGAAATTCAGAGCATGTTTGAGTTTAGAAATTTCTCCTAATGTCAGCCATCAAAGAGTTCTCTGGGTTGCTCCCCCCACCCCCCCCACACCCCCCACACACACACAGCCACATCAGGATCCCCAACTCACACATCTCTTCTGTTTTGGTGCCAGACAGTGTGATAAAGCATGTAGTAGACCAAAACACATGCTCTCTATTTTGAATAGCGATTTTTATGCCATTACGGTAGATTATTCACCTATACTCATATCAACACCGGCATCTTATTTCTTTGGCAAGTTCTGCCGGCCAATGATGTATTCCATTCTCTATAAAGAATAATATTTATATTCTTAAAATGTACAATATGTAGTTTTTGGCCGCCAGGGGGCTCTCAATCAAAACAATAGCAAAAGATGTACTTGGATGACGTCGGGAAGTAGCGTGGGATCATGGGTTTTGTTATCGTTGTCAATGACAACCTTTAAATCTAGCGTCTCCAGCAGAAAAAATGTTCACTGACAAAGTAATGTATTGTTAAAAATATTATAACTTTATTCACGTTATGTTTGTCTTAGGGCTGCACGATATTGGAAATAACCCAGCTAGCATAGACCTGGCGGTCCACAGGCGGACCAGCAGAGGCAGAGCTGGTGGTCCGCCAGGCGGTTTGCTCATCGTTTAACCAGCGGTCCACTGCCGGCCAAGAGGTCCACCGGCAGGTGAACAGCGTTTTAGACCTTGAAAAAAAGTATAGAGTAAAGAAAGACAAGCTTTATTCTTTAATAAATATATTTTAGAACTGAATTCAATTTGGAATTTTAAAATAAACTTCACTGTGTTTGTATTGTATTTGAATGTTGTTGTAACCAAATTTGTAAATAGTTAAAAATATTTTTCATTAGATAGATATCTAGAACATAAGCCTAGCCTAGGATATAGCCTGTATACGCAGCTGATGGACTAACTGGAACAACAGTATGAGTGCGTAGGATTCCCAGAGGACCTCCGTCTAAAACTCTGCTCACCCGCCGGAAGACCGCTCATTCGCCAACACTCCCTCTGGTGGACCGCCCGTTAAACGATGAGCAAAAAGCTAGTGGACCGTCAGCTGTAACCGCCGGTGGTCCGCCAGCTCCATGTTTGCTGGGAAATTACATTGCAATGTTTTGTTTCCCAACGATATATATTGCGATCTTGCAAGCCATCAATGTAGGTTACAGTCAATAATTACCATTCCATGATACTAATAATTTCACTAATAAACAAGCTTAATTCTCTGTAAACTGAAAAGCAGTACACATTTTTATATAACACCAGCTTTACACCAACCCCCGATTGGTTTATAATAGAACTTATAAGCATTTTAGTTCACAATCTTTTGTTTTTAAGTCAACTTTTTTTAGCCAAAGTAAAACAGTGTTGGTCATCATCATAATCATGGCTAAGTAAATGCGACGGCGTGTAATTGCAACATATCTTTACGATATGAAACGTTATCGCGTTTGTTATTTCTTTCTGTCGTTGACAGCCTTTCTGTTAAGATGTCACACTGGCAAAGGCATCGCAAATAGTGTTTTGTTTTGATTGACATCCGAAATTAGATTTTGTACTCGTCGTAAAGAGCTTTGTGGTCCCGTTTTAAGTGATCAGACAAATGGGTGGTTTTTCCTTGTTTTGTAGCCACCATTTTATAACACTCCTGACAAAGAACCTGTTTTTGGTCAACATCCTATTTTTTGTAGCCGAAATAGTCCCAAAGATTTTGACCTTATTTTTGGTACGAAACCATCCTTTTTTTCCCTGCGTAATGCGTATCCTCTTCGTCGCTCATCTTTCGCTAGTACAGCTCTGCCAGTTACAGAGAATGTTGGCTGTGAGCAGCGGCACAACAACCAATCACAGCAAACCAATCACTGTGCAGGCATGCGGAGCGTGCATGTCATCCCAGCAACAAACCATACAACAAACTTGTGTTAACTTTGGTGCTATCACTGTAAAAAAAAGTAAAATTTACGGTAAAAAACTGGCAATTCTGGTTGCCAGAACTTTACCGTAATAAATACGGTAGAACTTTTTCCACTATTACGGTAGAACTTTTTCCACTATTACAGTAAAAGGAATTAGTACTGTTGATTTTACAGGTAAGGTCTGTATTTAATTCTATATTTTACCGTAATTTTACCACCGTATTGTACCGTAAAATACAGCTTTTTCCATTAAATAAGACAGTGTGTTATTGTGAATTTAACTGTCTAATAAAATAGAAATTTAAAGTTTAATGATTCACATACATTTAGTACCAATCAGAATCTGACTGTACCCATACCCAAAGTTGTAATATTTTATCACCCACAACCTGCGTTCATAAGAACTGCAATGGTGAATCACCCACTAGTAGACTACGACTAAATAAACTACATTGATGGGAACACACATCTCAGTAATGGTTGGAATAAAGATAACGAACTAGAGTTTTTATTAGGTTTGAAAAGTTAAGATTGTTATTATTATTTAATAATGAAACATAAAGTGTTCAATGTATGAATGATTGATGCACAAAATATATTAAAACAAACTTTTCTGAAATACAAAACGTGCAGCAAAGCATTCTGGGAAATCTTATAGAACGTTGGCTGTTACGTGTATTTTATGGCATATTTCCGTTATAAACACAGAACAAGAGTATATTGAACAGTATAGTAATGTATTTTAACAGAAAAGAGATGCAAAAATGTATATTTCAGCTGATAAATTTACCGTGTTTCACTGTTACAGAAACTGTATTCAACCTTTTTTGAGTTTACGGTCTTTTACCGTCATGATTTGACAGTTTTTGACTGTGAAATCCACAGACATTTTTTACAGTGTACCTATACTGTCATTGAGTGCTACCCTTCTTCACATCGCATGTTCGGGCGATGTGACTATCGCACATGCGCACATCGCGATGTCGATGCTAAAACGCAACATCGTTCAGCCCTAGTTTGTCGGTTCCCTGGAACTTAGAGCAACTAGCGCAGTCAAAGTTTATATGACGCCATTGACGGAAGACAAAATTAAACGTCCCACGTGTTCGAATTATATTACAAATTTCTCTGGATTTGAAAGTTGGTAGAAACATTTAGGATAATGTAAGTACACAACTAAGAAATATATACAGTATAGCTATAGTGACGTTTGCTTTTTTAATGCAAAGTACATATTTTGTTATTGTTTTGGAAAACTACATACTGTACCTTTAATGTTGCGACATGGGACGGTACAGCATGTCTGCTGTTGTAGTGGGCCCCTAACTAATGTTGGCTTTGTAAGTCTACTCTTCTTTTGGAGCAGAACATCTTTCTCTCAGACCTAGAATTATACACTTTGGACTGGTTTCTATTTTCATGTATCCCTGTTTAGATATTCTCAGAGGACCTGCACGTCCACCAAATCTCCATCTGAACCGACACTGCCTACATATTGCAATGCTTCAGATAAAATGGTAAAAGGACGGAAACTGTTCCAGCCTTCTATAAGTGTATCATAGTCAACACAGGCTTTTCCTTACTTAAACCATTCGATAAAACCTACTTTTACATACCATAAAACCTACTTTACTGCTTCAATCAGTGCATTTACAGCGACAACCGGATGAAGTCTTTACTTCTGCATAAAAACGTGTTGACATCAACTAGGCAAGAGCTACAATTTACTCACTGCTAAAATGGTTGCATGTCTTTTTGTTCAACAGTTATGAATTCTGCATCATATTCCACTGAAACAGCAGATTATAATTGCAATAATATTTAAAAACCATCATAATGTCGCAAAACACCATAAAAAAGGGTCTTTGCATGATCGATTATTTGTTTTTTATATAAATAGCATGTTTTGTATCTGTGAAACTATTTCCTGTTACTTATTTTATTGCAGACCCAGGGATTTGTGTGGAACGTAAATATTGTGTTGACACAACTAGCGGGCAGTAATAGGGTGGCATCCAGCAGCCTAAAACACAATACATGCTTGGTCTTATAACAATGTTATACATGCAGGATAAGAGAGACAAAAATGTGATCGGCATCTAGAGAAGATAGAATGAGGTTAAAAGTTAAAGGTCAGAGGAGTGGAGCAATGTTCTTCAATGGTATTATTTAAACTAGACAAAATGTTATCAGTGAAAAATAGTAATAAAAATATTTGAAACACACGCACACGCAAACACTTATCTGATGACAACAGATAGTGAATTACCTTTAAAACCATTGCTATACTATTAGTGTGTATATATCATCTGTTTACATGTTAAATGTCATGTGTTTACAAATTACACTGCGATGAATGCACTTAAACCGTACAAAAATCACCTCTAGCCTTTCCAGATGTCATGTTTTCTGGGTCTAAATGATCAAATCTCAGGTTCAATCACATTCTGGCCACCTGCAACTAGGTAAAGGAGATCTCTAGCCACAAATTGACCCCCAAAACATTGGCAAATCACTTCAAACACATTTTTTGTTTAGATTCTGTGGAGTAATATTGAAAGAAATTAAACATTTGAGGCATGAGTTTAAACCATAAGTTGAATTCCTGCTCTGCATAAGGGCACCATTATACTACCCCTAACACATTCGGGATTGGGCAAGAAGAGGGAGAGCGTTCAAGAAGAGGGAATGGGTTGGGGAGGGATGGTGTTGGAAAGAAAAATATGTATTAAAAACACCCTGAACCAGGGGAAGAAACCATTGCAAGACAGTCCTCCTCAGAGTATGCACCTGAGAGCAGGGTTGAGCGAGAAGGGAGCCACTGCATATTCTAGAGGTATTTCAATGAAATTCAACAAAATGGGCATAGTAAACCCCTTCTTGGGCTGAACCCCTTCTTGGTTTTGCATTCGACATTCTAGCTGCTTGCCATAATCTGATGTAACTGCTGTAATTTAATCCCTCATTTGGACAGAACCTGAGATCATTGGCCCTAATATAAGATCTTCCAACAGTTAATTTAAAATACATCAGTCTACACATAGGTCTACATTAAAACTGAACCAATGCTTGATAAAAATCTCAATTTCGGTCTGTCAATCGACAGAGGTTGTTGCACGTGCTCCCTCTACTGGACGAAATCGGAACAACAGACGCAACTTCCTGCTCGCTCGAATTGTTGTTGGGGAGGTTCGACCTAGACTGGAACGAGTCTATAGTACGAGTAATAGTTAGTCTAATTCTTCGTGAAATTAAGCGGAGTATATAGCGGAAGCGTGTGTGTTGCTCCTGTAAAGGCTTGTTTCGGCATTCAGATAAACACGGAGTAGCCTTTTGCCTTTTTTTTCATTTCAATAAGCTGTTTGACGAAGATATCAATTATAACTCAATTTATAAGACATTTTTCATTAAACACATTAACACCGCCCAAACCTGTTTAACGTCACCTTAAAGGCGACGTGTATAGTACAAAATCCATTGTGCTTTTTATCGCCTGAACACGTAGTCTTGTGTAGGCCTACACGTCTTTTCCTAATAGAGAAACGCAAGTAGGCCTATACAAAACTTTTGACTAGGAAAAAATGTAAACCAATGAGTTAAATTTGAGGGAGGAGACAGGGGCGGGTAAAAACAACAGAAAAATAAACCTGTATAGAAAAGCGGTCATTACCAAATAGCGACGAGCGACGGACGGACACATTCCGCATTGGCTACAGTTAGATGTTGTTGAATGGACAGCGTGCAGTTTGCTGAATGTGCGGACAGTGGTCGGCGCTCCCTCTGGTGGATTCATAGATAACTACAGCGCCACTGGTCACTCGAGGCCCGGGGATCCTGCTGGACTGACGACCACACCATCCAGCACGGGGGACCATAGAGGCCAGTCGGGACATTCCATTTATTAGAAAACAAGCGATGTTTTCCCGATTTATATAACATCAGAACATCTGAATGTGTAATTGAATCAAAATGTTAAGTCCAAAATGTACCAAGCAAATGTGTGACACTGTTTAAAAAAATTAACAAATAAACATGCACTGAAAAGAAATATGAGAAAAACAAAAATTGACGAAGACAAGAATGGTACAATATTAAAACCTTTACTCTGACATACGCAACAAACAGAAACAGATTACGAATTAATGAAGAAAAAAATTATCATTATTCATATTTTTCTTGCCTTCCCCAAAACACACAAGGTGTTAACCATTTCCAAATGTATTGTGGAATCAGAGATAAAAACTTGACAGAAAGTAGATGTAAGAAAAAGGAAACAGAAGATCCCATGTGATATAACAGTTTTTGCATCTGTTTAATAGTCCTGAATACACAAAGATGAAAAGCGCAGTCAAACAGACAAAGAAGCAGTGTATTTTGTTGAGAGTTAATGAGAGGAAATGTCTAAATCTAAAGAAAAAGAAAACAGCTTTTTTTTATCCACATCCGATCAAGTGGAAGTCTCCCGCCCTAAACAATCCCTTACTTTAGTGCATTCTTTCAGCTGGAGAGCATGACCCCCCTCCTAAGAGAAAATGGTGTAAACCATTATGAGTTAGCCCCTCCTCTCAACTTGAGGTGTGACTTCAGCTCCCACCGTTGGGGTCTATGGCAATACATTTGTTTTTGACTGAAGCCAAGGTTTCCTGGCAGCGTCCCACGCATATTATTCGATGTAAACACAATGTTTGCACTCGACACGGAAGACTGAACCCTCATTCAAATAGGAACTAGCCAAATAAACCATGCAAGTTCCTAGTTTGTAACTCCACTCTTTTGGCAATCAAAGCAAGGGCCACCCTTTAAGAAAGCACCAATGCACATAATAAGCACCTGAGGGGCCCCTGGGCTCCGCCCCCCATCGACCAGTGCCCTCTCCCTTGCTGTACACTCTTCTAATAAGGGTCACTCTGCAGTGAGCAAGCATACTGCTCTGAAACCTCAACAGTCAGTCAAGGGACCTCAGCAAGGCATTTACACCTGATTGGCAGTGTTACATCACAGGGCAGAGATAACATCTGCGTGGGGCTTTTCAGCAGCCTAGCAGAGTGGCCCCCTGCCTTTGGGTGAATATGTAGATTATCAACACCCCGATGTATAACATTACACGACAGCTGTCAACGGTTGAATAAATCATGTCCTATTTGTAAAGCTAGTGATTGCAAAACTAACAAGGAGAAGATACTGTATGTAATCGAAAGGTGCAGGCGTCCGCTTCGCGAGCACGTGTTTGCGAAGGACGCAAGTCTTTGGGCTGCGCGCCGTGGGACTGTCTCCCGACGACAATGGCTGCCGCCACTATCAAGTAATACCAAAAGGGACATTGCACTCCGTTGGCAACGGAAGAGGAGCCGGGCTGCCTATAGGATCTGCCAATTGACGGGCCCCTGTTGAAAGCCTCTCTCCGTGCTGCAACAAGAACCAGACCAGCCTTTGTCATCTGCAGTCACACATACTGACATGTCAAAAAAATGCAAGCACACAAATACTGTTACAGACAGAAGAAAAAATACACCAGCTGACGATTCTTCTGAAAAAACAATGTCTGCCTGAACAACTTCAAAATGCGTAGCTTATGAAACCTGTAGGATTTGTATTGAGCTGTTATACGGAATAACTGCATTGTACTAAATAATCTGCAAAATTAAACGTTATATGGTGAGACACAGCATAGCAAGGGATTCACTTTAGATGCACTGGTTTAAGAAATATGGAGATTGACAGGCGTTCGTTCACATTCAACTGAGGAAACTTAAAAAAAAAAAAACAAGACAAAAAATAAAAGGGAATTGCAGAAACGTCTGTTGACGGCATTCCCAAAGCTGTGTGAACGAACCATTGTTCACATTGGGGGGAGTACACGTAATTTATCTGTGACCTCGAGTTCTTCTACTTCTTCTAATTTCATTTTTCAGCCGCTCAGTCTGAATTTGATTCAGAGGTTCCGCTGTGAAAGCGGGACATGTCAAACCAGTGGCCGCACCACGCTTCATTGTGGAATAATGTCTGGACGCTTTGAGGAATGGTGCATGTGCACGCTTGCACTCAGATACATTAACCAACAGGTATGTAAAAGATGGCTCCCCCGTTGCCTGTTCACAGGCTTTGAGTAGGTCACGCTGTTAAACAGGTACTATCCTCAATATCCACATGGGGGATGCATTCCCCTCTAAGTACAAGTGACTCTGAGTCCCATTTCCAACAGACCTCAGCTTCGGAAGGGAGAAAATGTGTTGTGTCAATCTGTCTCGATTAAATAGTTTCTGTCGCCAATTACATAGGAGTTCCAACCATGACCTCTGGTTTTAACCCAACCATTAATTATTTGGATGTGATGCGGGCTACTGCGATGTGTGCCCGGGAGCAATTAGGTTTAACTGCCTTGCTAAAAGACAGAACAGCAGATTATTAAATTGTCTGATTAGAGATTCGATCAAGCAAACATTTTGGTTACTGGTCCTGTAAATGCAGGCCAAGCTGCCGCCCTTATTTGCACTAGTGGGACGGCACACCTGGCTAATTGTAAGACCTTGCTTCATCACACGAAGTTCTGGACATCTAACATTTTCCAATAACTGACAGAGCAAAATATATTTTTAAATCCAAATTTCTGCTCTCAATGGTACATTTTAAATCCCTCCATGCGCACAATATGGTCACATGTACTATGCATCCTTTAACAATTTTACTCACTTTGATCATTATGATGCTCTTTGTATGATTTCCTTTAAGAAGTTTGTGTCTAACGTATTGATGTCCAGTTCTGTTACGGGGGATTACATCTTCCCCAGGTGCATAGTTTTGTGCAAGCGAGTCACACATTAGAGTGGCAGTACATGAATGGTAGGTCATCCGCTAAAGCTAGCCAATCAGCTGCGGTATTGATAGAAGCTGGCCGGCCTACAGTAGGCGGGGTCTACCTTCCTGGCTGTGGCCCGAAGAAACAGCATCACATGGAAAATGAAAGCGCCGGTAGCAGTTCTAGAGCTTGAAGGACAACCAGGTGCCTTTTCACACTTACAATCCAGTCTATTCATAAACCCTTCAAGTTTGTTCAATTCATTTCTACAGTACATACGTTTTGTTTCGTTGCACGTATTAACATGCTAGTTAACTGCGTCTTCTCTACTGTATGCATAGATTGGGATTGCCCCATCCTATTCCAGTGAAGGAGTAGATGTGGGATCTTATTCATTAGAACATTATCAAAAATGGAGAGGCCACAAGCACCCGATGACAAAAACAACGAAGCACTGCCATCGACACCTTGGCTCATATGAAGACGTTGTTTGTTTCCGAAATGGGGAAAGTTTCGTTCATTGTGGCTGCCTCGATTCCTAAACGATTGGTGGATAGGGTCCCTACAACAAATTTTTACTTAAACAGTAACTTTTCAAAGAGTGCAAAAATAACCATGAGCTAGGAAAGGGTATCAAATAACCATATACAATGACACCTTTGAATGCAGTTCTCTTGAACACGCTTCAAACTCCTATGCCCAATGGCTTGTGTTTGGACGAGACCAAACAGCAATGTTAAGCTAAACGTCACAAGTTATTATTATTATTCTTTAAAAAGAGCAAACCAAAGTGCCCTTTCCTTGGATTAAATGCCTTGAAAAGATCTCATTTCATGAGTACAGTACTTTCGAAGGATTCAACGCTTTGAAGCGCGAATAAAGCATAGTATTAAAAAAATCACATTCGGATTGGTAAACTGTGGGGAGCTTTTAGACGCCTCTCAACCAACTGGAGCTGGGCAGGCGACTGCTGTTTAAAATATTACACACCTTATTATGAAAGAATTCTGGTTAATACGAGAGCAAAATCAAGATTGAGCAAGTCACTCATCTCCATGCATAACGGCAATACATGTGAATAAACTATGAACCTAACGGGAAATGAGATTTACCGGATTGGAAGAAGCTTTTACACAAACCTGAAGGCTAAAAACTGATGGCTAACATGATAAAATGTGTGTATGCAGTTAAAAAGGAGATAATTCCATGTGTATTAAACCCTACTTTGAAAAACTGCCTGTTTGTGAGTAGGTGAGTGTGTGTTGGGAAAAAGTGTGTGTGTATTTATTTTACAGCATATGGTCTTTCAGAGCTGTATCAGCGTTTGGGGCTGGGGGGTGAGCCGGACACAGTGAAGCCCCCTAACCAGAGTACCGGAACTAGAACCCCTGGTGCAAAGCCAGAGCAGAACTGTGTCCTTAGGTCAACTGGTGGGGCGCCTCCAGCATTTCCATGAGGAACGTGTCAATCGGGGTGTCCCCAATCAGCTTGAAGAAGAACAGGTGCTCCAGGCACTTCAGGCCAATGGAGCGCAGCGCTGGCAGTCGGAGGAGGAGCTTAGCAAACCTGTGCAAATGTGGGAGAGAATGAGTGCAGTTAAATCATGGCTGTGATGTACTTTGTGCTATAGTGTGTGTGTGTGTGTGTGTGTGTGTGTGTGTGTGTGTGTGTGTGTGTGTGTGTACCTGCCCTGCTGGTCAGGGTATCTCTGTTTACAATAGGACTCCAGAGACGCATACACCTTCTCCCTCAGCAGTTCCACCTCACTGGGGCTGGACAGGCCTTTGGCATCTGGATACAGAAACAGGAGCACTGTAGCACATCATTGATAATGAACAGAACCCTATGTCGACCCCTACCCTGGAAATCCAGAGTTTTCAAAAGAGCACAATTTGAATTTGCTCAGCGAGTCACTCTGGCATTCAGTAATGATGCTCATTAACTATGCCCTTTTAGCAAGCTGCACCAATCACATCAGTGTATCTGATATAGGCGGGCCAGAGGCGAGCTAAACAGATCACGACAGTGCTGCCGATTGGAAGTCATTAGTAAACATTGCAAGATGGCTACGGATGAACACCAGTTGTTTGAAATGGCTTTGGCCACTACAATGAATGAGTTAGATGTGTCTTTTTATTTTAAAGAGAAACAGAAGACAGCTCATGAATCGTTACTTTGCAAGAAGGAGGTTTTTGCTGTTTTGCCGACCGGATATGGCAAGAGTTTATTCTACCAGTTAGCTCCGCTGGTAGCTAAGTGTATGGGGCTCAGCGAAAACCCACTAGTGATTGGTCGTATTGTTATCCAATTGCGTGCAGTGAGATTTTCAAATGCATGCTTGGTGCCGCCCCTCGAGTTGATCCATTTTCATCACTCATTGCCAGACTCTTAATCTGTCGGATTTGGGTCTGGATTTGCAGGCTAGTTGACCCCTGGATGTCACGCTATATCTGAGCTGAAACAGTCACCTGGGTTGAAGATGGTTACCTGGGTTGAATAGGATGATTGCCCGGAGACAGCCCAGCTCCGTCTTGTCCATCTGCATGTCTCTCATCTTACTGACCAGCTCAGTGAGAACTCTGCCAGCGGCCGGAGGACCGAGAGGGAAG
>JACXGM010018451.1:0-19029 GCA_016801145.1 Umbra pygmaea | reverse complement strand
CACACACACACACACACACACACACACACACACACTGTAGCCAAACCCACAAACCACTAGTGGAGTCACACTATGAAACAGTATGTCATTATGCTTCTTCAAATGCCAAAACATTATCCACAACATTCACACAAACCCCAATTATTCATAAAAAGTGTTGAAGGAACAATAAAATACTATTTTACAACTTGATGTTAAAAGGTTCTATAGGCCAAGGTTGTGGGCCAAGAAAAATGAAGACATGGTTAAATTTTTTTAACAATGCAGCTTATATGCAGCTAATTTTAACCACTGCTGGCTGAAAAGCAATGAAAAAATTAGTGGTGAAGTCCAACTTACAGCCTTTATGGCCTTGCCTCATCAGTATCACCCAGCATACTGGAAAAGTAGAAGATTGCAACATGTCCTCCGGTGCACTTCTTATTTTTAGCATGTGGTGGCTAAAGGCAAAACGAAATAATATATTTTAATTCCAATTGAGATGTCTTTTAATTAGAAAGGTGAGGGATGCTGAATGATGAACACCCGCCAACTGGATTAACTGTCTTAATCAAGAACAATTCAGGTAATATTTAAATTTGCCAGCTCTCAGATTCCGTCTAGCAACCATTTGTTCATAAACATCGCAACCTATTACTGGTCAGCATGCAATAACGTTTCTGATGTCTGGACCGTGGAACCACGGATTATAGTTTATTTTTGCCCACAGATGTATTTCAGAGTGAAGACCCATCTAAACTGAAACCAAAGGGTAAAAAGATACATACACATTCATGATCTAGACTATTAATCCATTCCATTTAATCCTGTTTGAAGTTGAACGTTTGCTGTTCCTCTCTTCTCCCTCCATCAGTCCTCACCTCCCCCTCCTCTGTCCTCCTCGGTTTCAGATGTAGAAATCCGGAGTGCGTCAGTGTGGCTCCAGTGCGACCACCATCCAAAGCGCAGACACCAGTCAGCCAAAAACAAGGGAGAAGACAGAAGAGGAAGAATCCCTTTAACTGAAAGTAAGCTCCTCCGTTGTCCAATAACAAGTATTTTCAGAGTGAGACCAGCAACAGTTTGATGATTACAGAAACATTGTTTTTCTGAGGATTTCCAGAAAAGCATTTACAAATGTTTTTCCACAGTTTTCCCAGTCCGTCTCCTGGCAAATAGAGGTTGAGCTTGGTAAGTCGGAATGTGACATGAGAGAAGCTTACAAAGGCACACACAACCATCCCCAAACGCTGCTCATATTCACCTACAAACTTGTGCCTAACCATCTTCTTCCTGAAACACACACACTCATCTTAAACAATCTGCAAGACCTCTATCTCAGCTACTCTTTTCCCTTAACCACCCCTCAACATGACCACGCTGAAGAGAGAGAGCTAAACTGTTACAGAGGCTGAGAGAAGCGAGGGGGGGGCTAGATGGAAGAGAGAGAGTGGCAGAGAGTGAGCTGAAATATGTTGTTCAGTACTGACTGGGAATTTGCCTCCTGAATTTTCATGGGAACTCTGAGAAACACTCCTTGGAGACTGCAAATGCTGTAACCAACACAAACACACACACAACAAGCAGACAAAAGAGGCTGTTTAGAGTGTCTTGTCCATTAAAAACCCGAAGTCAGCTGTTTTTGTCACCTGATCCAGTGGGCTGACCCCACACTACAAACACCTGGAGGCAGGTTTACTTTGACCTCTAACCCTTGCAAAGAGATACTTGTGTGCGTTTATATTAGAGCTGCAAAATTAGCACAACAAAAACTCAATTTAAAGGAAATCCTACGTGCCATCTATCTCTGTCTCTGTTGTGTTTAAAAGGTTGTTGACTGTATCATTCATTCACCCAGACCCAACAAACAAGTCACAACCTGTAAAGTCATTTTCCCTAGAGTTCAAGACACACTTTTGACTCAACATTGCACTAACGCAACACAACCCTGTTGAGAACAACACAAGCACTATACAAGCTCTATATAACGCTCAATTACCTCCAGATTGACCTGCCAAGAGAACGCCATTGAGCTCTCTGTGTGACAACAGTTAGTGTGCATGTCTCTCATTCGTTCTCTAGCCGTACTCTCTTATGGCTCCCAAAAAATGTGCTCATTAGTTTTTGATTAGGTGAGAGACCGAGACAGACAGACATGTCATTATTCTAAATGAATAATTGTCCACATTGGACGGCATTCCAATTAGGCAAATTATACAGAGAGAGCATGAAAGAGAGAGAAATTGTGAAGTGGAAGGTTAGAGAGACACAGAGAAAGAGAGAGAAAATGGGAGTGCAAAGGAGAGAAGGCAAGAGGAAGAGGGATAGAAAGAGGAAGAGATGGGGAGAGAAAGAGAGAGAGAGAGAGAGAGAGAGAGAGAGAGAGAGAGAGAGAGAGAGAGAGAGAGAGAGAGAGTAATAGAGCCTAGGGTAGGAAAAGTAGCCTCTTCTCCTGCTGACTCAGTCAGGGGAATGATTCGATTAGTACTGTGTATGAGCACGACTTATGTAACACACACACACACTCAGATCTAAAAAAATAATGAACCGACTGTCTCAGAGCCAAAAACACAAACCAACCAAGACTGGAATGCTAAGAGAGGCCATGTTAGGGAAAATACACACACACAAAAAAACATCACCCTTTCTTTCCACATAGGACAACAAACAGACCTTTCCCACTGTTAATAAAAATGAAATAAATTAGTAATGTGTCAAATAGCAGTTGGTTGCATAACTAGAATTTGAGTCCAACAAGCTGAAATATTGCCACCCACTAGTATTAGTTTAAATTCACAGACCAGGGAAGCCCTTCTCATAAGGTCATTGACTGGCTACATGTTAGTTCAGGGGTGGAGCACATCTTGATGCATACTAGTAGGGTTGCCATTGCCAACCCATTTTTACAGTGAGAAAATTAATTCACAGATAGTTTCTGCATTCACCCCTGGTAAAGATCAACCAAAAATGTGTATAATTTTTGTGTTGTTGTTAACTTGATGTCATGACAATAAACACCCTATTATATGATATACATCAAATCTAATGCAAATCTATTATGCACCAAATCTAATGCAAATGTCTTCTCATTAATATACTGTATTATTATTATTTTCACAGACATTATGAACTGAACTCTTTAAGTGGTTATCCCTAGAGTATAAATATGAGGTGACGATCATGCCCACCTCCCTTGGTCATATGAATTAATTAATTATTTTAATTAAACTGGTAAGCTGATATACACAGACACTATATGGCCAAAAGTATATGGACACTACTACATATAATGTTCTGGGGCTGTTTTTCAGGGTTTGTTCTAGGTTCCTTTGCTGCAGTGAAGGGTAATCTTAATGCTACAGAATACAAAGACCTTTTAGACAACTGGGTGATTCCAACTTTGTGGCAACAGTTTGGTTTCCTGTTCCACCATGCTCCTGTGCACAAAGTGGGGTCCATAAAAAATGGTTAGATGAGTCTGGTGTAGAGGAAGTCAAATGGCCTAACTTTAACCCCTTTGAACACCTTTGGGATGAATTGGAGTGGCGATTGCGAGAGGCCTTCTCTCCAACAAATGCTATTTTGGCTGAATGGGCACACATTTCCACCCCAAAGAGGGGCCAACTCCATAATAATAACCATTGTTATGGAATGAGATGTCCAACAAACTAATATGGGTGTGACAGTCAAGTTTCCAGATACGTTTGGCCATATAGTGTATATAAATAAATTAGGACATTAGGAAATAGATAAATTGCTACATCCCTAAAAAAAACTTTGTCTTCAATAGTTAGGGATTCAGACTTGTAGTCAGAAGGTTGCTGGTTCAATTCGCAAATGTGCCAGATGGCGTTGTGTTCTTGAGAAAGGCACTTTACATTGCTGTAAGTCGCTGTGGATAAGAGCAGCTGCTAAATGTAAAAATGTAAATGAGAGGTCCCAGAAATTTCAAGGATTAAGTTACGCAGAAATGCATAAAATAACTGATTTTTACTGTCACCAAGTCTACAAAACTACATACTATTGTAGTGGATTTTTAGATTTTTTGTAGTGGATTTTTAGATGTTCCACAGACTGATTATAGCAGCTGTCTAAGAACTACCAGTCTCTCACACTCTTGACAATTGCCGGAGTGAGACCCGGAAGGAAGGGGGGCCAAACCCCCCACTATGGGTGGTCAAACAAGAAGCTGAGATCTCAACGTTATACTGTATATCATAATATATCACTTTGGGGCTTGCTCGATCTTCCCATAAAGGGAGTTTTGGTTTACTACATGCAAAGCTATATGATTTTCTCCACAGAGCGACTAGAAGAGATTAATGCTATCTTTCTACAGTGAAGCATAGTCAAATGTTGTAACCCAGTCCTTTGTTACAGCCTGGATAGCGCCGCCAAGGCGACGCATAATCTAATTGTTAATGTACTCTTTTGTTCTCCAATTCCAGCCAGTGAACTGATCTCTATTTCGTATGCAGCGGGAGTTGTGGGCGTCCCCTCTCGAGGGGAAATATAAGTCTTTGTTTAAGGTTAAACAGAAGAGATCGCTTTAACGACTCTCCTGGCCCACATCAGTGCGTGCCATAGCAAATATGTGGAATAAATGTTGAGAAATAGACTGAACCGTATAAGATATGTTTAGATCGTAGATCATATTTAGGAGTTTTAGACGACAAGTAATTTCTTGGTATTGTATCGTGTAATTCTGTGTCCGGTTAAAGAGTTGTATTTATGCCTTTAATTGGAATTAAATATTATTCACTTTACTAAGTTCTGTCCGTCTGACTTTCTAAAACATTTCCCAGAACCTTTCCGGTGGAGACATTAATGGGAACGTAAGTTATCTGGTTGCGGCTTAAGTTTTCAGCCCTTATCACGCACACAGTTCAAGCCAGGTAGCCTATGCACTGTTTTCTGAGTATCGCGGTTAGCGATTAAGTTTTCCCGGGTCGCTGTAGTATTTCTTACGTAGTTGTTTACACACACGGATCAATGATCATTATGAGGTCAGATAGTTACACTTTTTTCCTTTATGGCCTCAAAAACTTTGCTTATAGTTTGGATGGTGATTATGATATTCTGGCTGTTTGGGGCTGTGTTTAGATCTGACCAACAGACAAGGCTAACAAGCAATCACTCAGAATTCAGTTAGTGAACTAAAAAACTTTGAATTCTGTTAAGTTTACTCTGAACTGATTACTACCGTAGCTAAAAAGAAGATAACCAAGAAACTAACTTGATTGATGTTAAGGGAAGGAACGAATATAGGAGGGGATGAAAGAGCTGGAAATCCTAGAGTTCCTTTCTACACGTTAGTCTTTGACTAGCCATATCGTAAACTTGCATAAAATACATCGCATACAAATTTGTTGTGACGTACAGTAGCTAACTCTTCATTGTTTTTGCAATAGGAATAACATCTGCAATCGCTACCAAAGCAAATATACACACTTTACAGTATATTAGCTAGCTTTTCATTAATCTGTCTGCAGACTAGCACGTGTTCTGAATCTAAGGTTGAGGTAAAAGCATAAGTAAAAGGTGGTGATATTATTTGAATTCACTCAGCATTATGCTGGGAAGTTACTAAATTATCAAATTCTGTCACGTTTATTGAAGTTACAAGTAACTTAATGTGAAGGGAAGGGTGTATATTGTTGGACAAAAAGCCAGCTCAAAAGTAATGCATCTCCAGTCCTGTATTTTTTTGACTGCTCTTAAAACCTCAGCACTGTTGATGTAAATTGTAAATTTTGTGAACAAATTGTATTGGAGAAATTTGAAAGTTAATATTGTAAAATATTTTATATTTAGTACTGGCTTTTTTTACAAGTCCACAAATTTTACTGAACAAAAATATAAACGCAACACATTAGTTTGCAAAAAATTTGGAATCGCAAACAATTCAGTAGGCTGTGGAGTTGGCCGGGGTGCTAAATCCACCTGTTGTGGCTTTAAATCGCTGCGTGGGAGTTGTCAGTTTTGCTCTGTCAAAACTTGTGACATCTGTGGTATTGTGCTCTGTAATGCAACTGCACATTTTAGAGTGGCCTTTTATTGTGGCCTGCCTAAGTTACACCTGTCTAATAATCATGCTGTCTAATCAGCATCTTGATATGCCACACCTGTGAGGTGGATGGATTATTTTGGCAAAGGGGAAGTGCTCACTAACACAGATTTAGACAGATTTGTGAACAATATTTGAGAGAAATAGACCTTTTGTGTACATAGAATAAGTCTTAGATCTTTGAGTTCAGGTCATGATGAATGCGGGCAAAAACAAAAGTGTTGGTTTATATTTTTGTTCAGTGTAGTGATTAAAGCATATTTTTTGTATGTTGGTGTAATGATGCCGAGTTGCAGTCCTTCTGCTTCACGCAACAGGTCTCCAATCAGTGTGTCTCAACGTAGCAATGTACATGAACGCATCCCTCTACTTCACCAAACAGGTCTCCAATCAGTGTGTCCCAACGTACCAATGTACATGAACGCATCCCTCTACTTTACCGAACAGGTCTCCAATCAGTGTGTCCCAACGTACCAATGTACATGAACGCATCCCTCTACTTCACCAAACAGATCTCCAATCAGTGTGTCCCAACATACCAATGTACATGAACGCATCCCTCTACTTCACCAAACAGATCTCCAATCAGTGTGTCCCAACGTACCAATGTACATATCCCTCTACTTCACCAAACAGATCTCCAATCAGTGTGTCCCAACGTACCAATGTACATGAACGCATCCCTCTACTTTGTTCACAATCACCAAAATTCTAGACACCTGTGTCGGATCCTGTAAGAGCAAGTGTAAAAGACCCAGTCCTTGTGAGGTATTGTTTGTTTCGGCTGCATACAGAGCATTTCTATTTCTACAAGTGATATATTCTGATTACGACCCGTTTCTGCCTGACTCCTCTCCCTTTTGGATTTGACCTTTGGTACCTTTGCCTGTGATTATCCTGTTATACCGATCTCTGCCTGCCTAACCATTCTTGCTTTGTGAGTTTGTACTTCTACCAGTGGCCTCCCATGTATGGATTTTGATGTAAAATTTCAGTACCAAATTTTATTAGCTTTCAAAAATAAAAAAATTATATATTTGTATGCAGTCAAACCCCTTTTTGATTACACAGTGATTATTTTTTTTATGGTGGAAAAACAAAGTTACCTTAATAAAATAAATTGTGTTGACTCAGTTAAATCTGTGTTTGTGTTAGACATTCTATTTATATACACTAAAAAAATGAAACATTGGGTCAATGTAAAAAATTAAGGCAACATTTTTGCATTTAACTTTAAGAATTATGACAACTCCTAATGGCTAATTCACCACACTTAAACAGTGTGTTGGAACATCTTAAATCCTTATGTTTCAATTGACTGTTATTAAGTTAATGTTACTTAGAAATGCTATTTGTTGTGGCCAAAAAGCTAATTCAGCCTACCTAAAATATTGCTTTGGAACAACTTAAATACTTTTGTTTAAGTTGACAGTTATTAAGTTCATGTTACTTAGAAATGCTTTTTACTGTAGCTGAACATTTTATTGGTCAGACCTAAAACATAGTGTTATATCAATGTAATTCTATCAGGAGTTGGCATAACTCAAAAAGCTTATCGCAAAAACGTTGCGTTAATTTTTTATGTTGACCCAAGGTTTCTTTTTTAGAGTGTAGATAGGAAATATTAACCACGTCTATACTATCAATCCTCTATACGCATTTATTAAGCATTTCTCCATTCTCAACTCAGACTATTGGAAATATATTAATCATTAATGCTTTAACTTCATAAGTGCATATTAATTGTATCCTTTTAACTCCCTACTACACTATTTGTAAGAATTTATTTACTATGCCACTTCTGTTTTTTTTGGAAGGGAATTTACAATTTTTTTCTCTTGGCCCAATTTCTCATGTTCAATTCCACTAAAGGCTTCACTGTAAGAACAATCCATAAAAAACAGTAAAAAGTACCGTTAATTTGCTGCCAGTACTTTTTCCATTATTTTACGGACATGTCTATCAAGACACTAACAGAAAAATACTTTGTGAACAAAGATGTCCGTTTAAAGTAATATCAGATCATCAAGTCCTATTTAGTCAATGGTCTGCAATGATTGTCTAGTAGACACCTTCCCTATTTATGCCAGGCTTATCCTGCAACAAACTTTAAGTCAGCTGCATCTTTGGCCATGGACTAGTTGTTCACTATTTGCACTGAAAATCTCCCTTGGTAGCTCTTGCAGCGTATTAAGGGTCATTGTTCTGCTGAATGGTGAAGTGCTGTCCTGTGAGTTGAGGCATTTGGTTGTATCTGTATTTCAAGGCCTACCTTCAAACTCAGAGCCTATTTACTTTACATCATGGGAAAAATAAAAGAAATCAGCCAAGACCTCAAAAAAGGAATTGTAGACCTCCACAAGTCTGTACAAAGTCTATAGTATACAAGTATAAACAACATGGGACAACACAACCGTCATACTGCACAGGATGAAGATGCGTTCCGTCTCCAAAGCTGAACGTGCTTTGGTGCAAAAAGTGAAAATTCCATAACAACAGCAAAGGACCTGAAAGAAACCGGTACTAAAGTATCTACATCCACAGTAAAACAAATCCTATAACGACAAAACCTGAAAGATCACTCAGCAAGTGTCACGTTTAAGGTAAGGTAGGCCTCAATGGTGAAATATTTATTTAACCAAATGAACAGTGATAAAGAACTTCCCTACAATTAATATCTTTGAAAATACAAAACAACAGAACTCATAAAGACTGTGTACATTCCTAATGACAGGAGACAATAACCAACAACACAGGAACAAACAGATAGGATTAAATAGCACACTAACCAAAACGAACTAAACACAGGAAGGACCACAGAAGAACAGACAAAGACACAGAAGGGCAAAACCAAAACCTTGACTGGAACACAACTGACATAAATACATGGGACATTGTGACAGTACCCCCACACAAAGGAGCAACTCCAGGCTCGACATAGAAGCGGTGGAGGGGTAGCCACCGGCGAGGATCAGGCAGCAGGAGCCACTGGAGGTGGCCAGGGAGCAGGAACCGCGGTGTGGCGGCCAGGCAACAGAGGATACTGGGTGCGACCAGGCAATAGGGGACACTGGGGGCGGCCAGGCAACAGGGGACACTGGAGGTAGCCAGGCAGCAGCAGATAGCTCTGGAAGCTCGGCGGCAGCAGGAGGTAGCTCTGAAAGCTCGGTGGCAGCAGCAGATAGCTCTGGAAGCTTGGCGGCAGCAGCAGGTAGCTCTGGAAGCTCGTGGCAGCAGCTGGTAGCTCTGGAAGCTCGGCGGCAGCAGGAGGTAGCTCTGGAAGCTCGGTGGCAGCAGCTGGTAGCTCTGGAAGCTCGGCGGCAGCAGGAGGTAGCTCTGGAAGCCTGGAGGCAGAAGCTGGTAGCTCTGGAAGCTTGGCGGCAGCAGCAGGTAGCTCTGGAATCCTGGAGGCAGAAGCTGGTAGCTTTAGCACCCACTTAGTAGCAGGTAACAATGATAGCATAGCAGCAGGTAGCACTGGTAGCGTAGTAACAGGTAGCACTGGTAGAATAGCAGCAGGTAGCACTGGTTGCATAGTAGCAGGTAACACTGGTAGTGTAGGGTATTCAGCGACATCTGGTGGAGGAAATATGTCCTGGAGCAGGCTGGCAATTCCTCATATGACAGCAGAACCTGATCCCCTGTCGCCCAGAGGTCCTCTGCATAGTCCAGTGCCAGGCCATTCAAAAGGTGGTCACATTTTCAACAAGATCTCTCAGAAATCCGTGATACTACCACGGATACTTAACTTCAAATTCCGTGGCAGGTTCACGGAATGGCTGAATATTCCGTGGAATAATCACGGATCCTTAACTGCTAAATCCGTGGCAGTTAACATGCGACTCACATACCAAAGGTTGCGAGTTCGAATCCATGCGGACACTTTGCATATATTCTGTTTTCTATACCAACGCGTTGCAAAGGTGCTTTTTTTCATTTTTTTACTCACTATAACCATGGTTACAAACAATAAATTACGACATAATACAAGTTACATCGAGTTAACAGCAAGGTTTCTAAGTGGTTAAGGTTAGGTTAGGGGTTTGGGAAAGGCTTACATCGAATTAACAGCAAGGTTTCTGAGTGGTTAAGGTTAGGTAAGAGGTTTGGGAAAGGCTTACATCGAATTAACAGCAAGTTTTCTGAGTGGTTAAGGTTAGGTTAGGGGTTTGGGAAAGGCTTACATCGAGTTAACAGCAAGGTCTCACTATGCGCCAATCGCGGACTTTTCCATGAAACTGCCACGGATTTTGATCCGTGTTCATTTCACAGAATTTTCGGCCATTCCGTGGAACTGTCACGGATTCTGAGGTTCATACTCCGTGGCAGTTTCACAGATTTTTAAAGAGTTCAGGCTGCAGATTTTTGTCCTCCTGAGACACCGCTGTAGGTAGGTCTTCATCTGTGTCCAAAACGGACTACTGCAGTTGGATTCCCCATCAAACCTCTCAGTAGGGAGAGAGACGGGTGCCTGAACTGATGAGGAAGCGGCTGTGTCTGACCCACTGGGACCAGGAGCTAGATAATTAGGACCTGAGGCTATATGGCTGGGACCTGAGGCTATATGGCTAGGACCTGTGGCTATATGGCTAGGACCTGTGGCTATATGGCTGGGACCTGAGGCTATATGGCTAAGACCCGAGGCTAGAGGACTGAGGCCTGAGGCTAGAGGACTGGGGCCTGAGGCTAGAGAATGAGGACATTTGGTAGAAGAGTGTAAGGCTCCAACTGGTGAGCTAACTGCTCTAACCTGTGAGCTGAGGGCTCTGTCTGCTGAACTGAGGGTCCTGACCTGAGACACAGGGGCCCTGCCTTGAAACATAGTGGCCCTGACTTGAGGAGATTGGGCCTTAACTTGAGAACATGGGGGTTTAACAAAATAACTGGGACCCTCTACAGAAGAGCTAGGAGCTCCTACTGGTGAGCTAAGGGGTCTATCCTGTGGGCTAGGGGCTCTATCTGAAAAGCATGGGGTCTTGAAAGAAGAACTTGGGGCCCTGACTTGAGACATAGGGGCCCTGACCTGAAATACTAGGGGCCCTAACTTGAGAAAAATGGACATAGCGGACCTGACGTGGGACTTAAAGGCCCAATTTATAAACTAAAGGCCCTGACCGGAGAACAGAATTCATAAAGACTGTGTACATACTGAATGACAGGAGACAATGACCAACAACACAGGAACAAACAAAAGGGATTAAATAGCACACTAATGACATAACTAAATCCAGCTGGGAACACATAAACCAAAACGAACAAAACACAAGAAGGACCATAGAAGGACAAAGACACAGAAGGGCAAAACCAAATCCTGGACTGGAACTCAACTGACATAAATAGATGGGACATTGTGACAGCAAGGAAGTAGCCACTGCTGCAAACCACCATGTAAAAGACTATGATTTACAATAACACATGGGGAAAAAATATTGTAATTTCCTCTGGTCTAAGGAAATAAAAATGTAACTGTTTGGCCATAATGACCATCATTATGTTTGGAGGAAAAAGGGGGATGCTTACATGCCAAAGAACACCATCCCAACCATGAAGCAAGGGGGTGGTAGCAATATGTTGTGGGGGTTCTTTGCTGCAGCAGGGCCTGATGCACTTCACAAAATAGATGGCATCATGAAGAAGGACAAGTATGTAGATATACCTAAAGCAACATCTCAAGACATGAGTCAGGAAGTTAAAATAGGTCTTCCAAATGGACAATGACCCCAAGCATACCACCAAAGTTGGGTCAAAATGGCTTAAGACCTACAAAGTCAAGGTATTGGAGTGGCCATCACAAAGCCCTGACCTCACTCCTATAAAAAATGTGTGGCCAGAACTGAAAAGCAGGTGCGAGCAAGGAGGCCTAAAAACCTGAATCAGGTACACCAGTTCTGTCAGGAGGAATGGGCCAACCTATTGTGGGAAGGTTGTGGAAGGCTACCCGAAACATTTGACCCAAGTTAAACGCAGTGCTACCAAATACTGAGTGTGCTCTATGTAAACCTCTGACGTACTGAGAATGTGATGAAATAAACACTGACAGAAATCATTCTCTGTTATTATTCTGACATTTAACTTTCTTAAAATAAAGTGGAGATACATAAACTGACCTACAAAACAGATTTTTTTACTAGGATTGAATGTCAGGAATTGTCAATAACTGAGTTTCAATGTATTTGGCTAAGGTGTAGGTAAACTTCTGACTTCAAATGTTCATCATCAATGAAGACAAGTGATATCAATCGAGCAGTGTTGGTCATTGTCTCATCTGTCCATAATACCCATTTCCAGAACTTTGATGGCTCTTTAAGCAACTTTTTAGACCATTATGTTTTTCAAGATAAAATAGTTTTTGGCATCTTATAGTCCAGCCTCTTTAGTACAGCTGAGGTTGCGTTTAATCAGTTTATTCTAAGTTACTTAACTCTGGCCAGCCTAGCTTATACTGACATTTGTTGGCCCCCATCTTGCCCCCATCTTGCCAGTCAGCTGCACTAAATTCCAACACCAAATGCATATTTAGAACAAGACATTGACAGCTTTGTTGTGCATGCACCAACAATATATCTGTATGTTCTGTCATATCTGTTCATCCAGTATGTTTAAAGCCATTCTTCAATTTAAGCTGTCTGTTTGCAGTTCATTCCTAGTCATGGTATCATTCCGAATCATATCTAAGGTGCAGGAATACAAAGCCCCCCCCCCAAAAAACGTTACTGTCCAAATGTTGTTGGAGTTCATATGTATGCCATATTATGTACAGTATACTGCATTACAGAGTTGGCGTGCTCTCAAAACGAAACACTTCTGTGATAAGTGGGTCATGGAGTTCTCTTGGAGTTGTCATGCTGCAGACTGAGGACCATTTGGAATCGTTAGTGCGCACTGCTGCCCCTTATTTAACCATAGACCTATTGTGTGCCTCAATCTCAATGGAAGATCATTATGTAACCTTTCTGAAGTCCACTAACCCCAAAAATCTGCATTTGTGTAATACAATTTTTTTTGTTGAGTTCCTTTGATGCACTCTCTGGTTAAGACTATTTTAAATAGTCTCTCAGTCTAAAGCCTTTAGGCTGACAAAAGCTCAAACCTTATCTGAGGAAATCAGGAATCACCTCAACATTGTGTGTGTGGGTCTAACAAAATGGATTAACTGAATCTTTCAACATGTCAGACTCCATTTTTTGTGGTTTCAAGCAGAGTAGGACAACAAGCGCCACGTATCTTTAACAGCACATTGGCTCTAAATGCTTGTGACAGAGCAGCAACAGCATTATGTGTTTGTGTGCACGCCACTCTGTGTATGTTCACCACTTTATGTATTTTAACCACTCTGTGTATGTTAGCCACTCTGTGAATGTTAGCCACTCTGTGTATGTTAGCCACTCTGTGTATGTTAGCCACTGTGTGTATGTTAGCCACTGTGTGTATGTTAACCACTCTGTGTATGTTAACAACCAGGGGCGTCGGACTGGGGGTAAAACCAATACTGATTACCAGGGCCCAACGGGAGAGAGGGCCCTTGAAATGTCTGGAGTATATTGGGGTTGAGGAACATGGGGGCCCATCAGGACTGCCTATACATAGGGCCCAGGATCTTGTGCTACACCGCTGTTAACAACTCTGTGTATGTTAGCCACTGTGGGAAAGTTTGCCACTGTGTGAAAGTTACCCACTGTGTGTATGTTAGCCACTGTGTGTATGTTAACCACTGTGTGTATGTTAGCCACTCTGTGTATGTTAGCCCATCTGTGAAAGTTAGCAACTATGTGTAGGTTAGCCACTGTGTGTATGTTAGCCACTCTTGTGTATGTTAACGACTCTGTGTATTTTAACGACTCTGTGTATGTTTACCACTCTGTGTATGTTAGCCACTGTGTGTATGTTAACCACTGTGTGTATGTTAACCACTCTGTGTATGTTAGCCCCTCTGTGAAAGTTAGCCACTATGCGTAGGTTAGCCACTGTGTGTATGTTAGCCACTGTGTGTATGTTAACCACTATGTGTATGTTAGCCCCTCTGTGTGTGTGTTAGCCACTGTGTGTTAGCCCCTCTGTGAAAGTTAGCCACTATGTGTATGTTAGCCACTGTGTGTATGTTAGCCACTCTGTGTGTGTGTGTTAGCCACTGTGTGTTAGCCACTGTGTGTATGTTAGCCACTGTGTGTATGTTAACCACTGTGTGTATGTTAGCCATTCTGTGGTTTAGCCACTCTGTCTATGGGCCAGCAAACAGACAGAGATTGGTTAACAAACTCAAACATATCGCCAAGCCTGTCATCTACTGGTTCTCTGTCATATTAGCTCTAATGCGTTTTACTTCAGAACCTGTGTGATGATACAGGTTGTGTGTGTGCTGGTTTTAGTATATATTTATAAACAGAAAATGGCTGGTCCTTTTGTGGAAAAGTATACTAATGGCTTATGGGTGAGGTTAGGGCTAAAGTAACGATTGATGTTCAGTCCAGTGTTTAAGTTCAGTGTCTGGGCTTAGAGTTAAAAAAAATAGGACAGAGAAAGTTTGGGGTCCCCGTAAAGATAGAGAAGTTGATGTATGTTTCAAACATTGGGTATAACCTCAGGGCCCGACAGGTTTGATCAAGGCTAAGATCAGTTGAACTGCCAGTGCACTCAGAACCACATTTCCTTTATTTGTTCTCCTGAGGAAATTCATTTACACTGCTTCAGCTCACTACACTCATTAAGACAATGCCAGTCTGTGTGTGTGGGAATCAGTGTGTAGCTCAGTTAATCATGTATGGCCAGAGGGCTTGGAGAATAATTGGAACGTTTGAACAGAATACCTGAAATGAGATGAACTGAGAGGGTTTAACAGGACTGAGCAGCAGGGCCTCAAACCCTGCCAGGCAGCTGAGAAGTAAAATCAGGTGTGTTGAAACAGGGATGGAACAGCATTGCCTACTGAGAAGGTTTGGCCAGAATCCACAGAGAATCAGGCCTCTTAAACCTTGGACTACTGATGGGTTGAATGACTGTTTACTGCCACCTTGTGGTCCTAGTGAGTGTGCAAGGATGCATCCTTCGTTAACAAGTGGCTAAGCAACATTCTATTGTCCACCAATTATTTCGAGCTTTAGTAATTTCACAGGAAAGAATAGGTAGGCGTACCTACTGATATGATATGCATTAGTTTGACACATACAAAACAAAATATGTCCAACATTAAATGTTAAATTGTTAATTATGTTTACTTAATCTTAAATGAGAGGAGAGATTTGTAAATTAGAAATCCATTCTCCTTTCATTAATTACTGGACAATAAATTACATCATTAAAGTCCTCCTTGGATTTACTTCACTAACACGGGACCAAGGAAGGTTGGGATGTTTGGACTGACGTTAACCTGAACATGTTGGTCATCCTTATCAGATCGACTACATGAAAGTAAGGCAATTGCTAAGCTTGACCCGTCCAGTTCAATTTATCCTTTCCCTCCAAGATGCTGCTTCTCCTCAGTTGTTCATTTGCCCTTTTCCTTGAGGTAAACAGCTGAAAGGAAACAAACCTACATATCAGTCGACCATATTCCGCAAATATCCTGAAGTCATTCAATTGTAGATAAAAAATCAGATGTCATTAAACCCACATTTTCAAAAGCTGTTTATGCTGTAGCACCAGGAATATCCCCATACCTAGTTTCTCGACAGCCTCCACACAAACACTGGGGTACATGTTGTCGTTGTAAGTAGCAACTATAATGTAAAGGGCTGTCTTCACAATAATCAAGCCGTGGGTTTCCTGTTAGAGAAAACAACCATCAGATCAGGCCTTGTAATCTAAAGTTACCGTATCAGTACAGTATGACTGCAAAAATAGGGGAAACCAGAAAGTGACAAGATTTAGTTTAAATAATTATTCCCACTGAAAACCATGCCCATGATAGATTTAATGTCATTTAACCGTATCTGTGGTATGAATGCAGGTCAGGTCAGTATAACTATACTTAAATCTAATACTGGAACATTCCTGCTGAAATTCTGTTGGCTTTAATATTTGTAAATCAGTGGAGGCCATGAACCTGAATTAAGAAAGACAGGCTCATATTAATGTCTGGACCAAAGTAAATGGAATGGAGGTAAACATATTGAACCCAGTGTGAGATACCATTCCATTTACTCCAGTCCAGTCATTAATATGTGCCCTTCCAACTCAATGAATGTTCCTTAGCCTCCACTGTTGTATTTTCATAAATTGTGTTGGCCCTACTACTAACATAATATTACTGACATATTTGCAGTAGATAGAGTTCCTGTCAGCTCTGACACAAGTGTATGCTTTGTCTTGGAAGTACAAGCCCCGCTCTCTGGTCAATGTTGTGTCCTTGAAAGCATTTACAAACATCTGGGCTTGTGAAGGAAGAACCTGTAAAGATAAAAAGGTATCATCATTATCTTTAGAGAGATCGATTCATACAGTGGCAAGAAATGGATTTCTGCACAAATTGGTAATATAATTTTATCTGATCTTCAAATAAGTCACAACAATAGACAAACACAACCTACTTAAAGTAATAAGATACACATCATTGTATTTGTCTATATTGAATACCGGTACATAATTTAAACATTTACAGTGCAGGGTGGAATAAGTATGTGGACCTCTAAACCAGGGGTTTCAACTATTAATATACAAGGGCGGGAGCATGCTGGTTTTCTGTTCTCAGCATTAATTGCATCCACCTTTTGTCTTACGCCTAAATAAGTCCCAAACTAGAGGGTTGTTATGGGAAAAATGGAGTGGAACTGTCTTCGAGGGATATAGTTGTATAGGGTTGCCCTAATTGACTTCTCCAAAAGCTAACCTGTCAGCTAACCTGGTGTCAAATCAACGAGACCAGACTTGAGGTGTTGGTCAGAGCTTCTCTGTCCTATAAAAATCACTGACACATTTTGAGTTTGCTTTCCACAAGAAGCCAAAGACTTCAAGAGCTCAGTGCAGAATGCTCAGAGGTTTAGAATCCTAGAGGTCAGCTGTAGGTTTACAGAAATATCTTTGTAACATGGAAACATGTCTGTGACCAATCTACAACATGTCAAACACAAAACCAAAATGGAGTTCGAGAAGATACCCCAGAGGAAGCCACTGCTGTCCAAACCATGGATGTATTAAGAGAACGGTCCAAACTGCTGTCCTTTTCTCTGTCTTACTCAAAACATACAGAACCCGAAAAGCTAAATGAACTTGCCTCGAATCCAGCAGAAGCGGCTCTTACGGTTGCTGTCTTTGTAACCACAACCGCAGCGCTTTCCACGTGTTTCGTGTCGATTAGACAGTCATTTATTACATTCTGAAACTGGTTCATATTAACCAATTTCTTGATTCTAACTTGAGTAACTGCTTCTCCTTGTTTTCTTGACGCTCGGTTTCCATGGAGATCCTCTGTAGCTGTTACCAGCTTCAAAATGTCGTAATGGAAACAGGGGTACTTTTTAGTTCGTATTACCATATAATAATACATTTGTACGCTACAGTTTCAGCCATAGACAGTAAAAAAAAAAATATTTGCAGCACGAGATAATAGCCATAATAATATTTTTTGCTTATAGGCTAAGTGTTGTAGTATACAAAACGAACGCACCCTCATTTAATCGGTCAACCCTACACCTGGAATTTTATTGTTTGTTGAATTTTGACAGTAATTAGAGACTGTAGGTTGTAACACAAAATATTCGAGAGCGCAGGAATAATCCGAGAGAAGATTCTGAAGCGCACATAAGCAGCCTGAGTGCAGGAAAGGTTTTGAAGCTGAGAGTAGGACATTTTTCCAATCAACAACATCTCTGATTCCAAGCATAAAGTTTTAATACAAGCACAGCAAATCCAAGCGCAAGCAGTGGCTGTTTGAGAGCAAGGTTTTGAGGGAACCAAGCAAACATGGAGCTGGCGGACCACCGGCGGTTACAGCTGACGGTCCGCTAGCTTTTTGCTCATCGTTTAACGGGCGGTCAGCCAGCGGGGGAGTGTTGGCGAATTGCGAACTTCCGGCGGGTGAGCAGAGTTTTAGACAGAGGTCCTCTGGGAATCTTATGCACTCAGTGTTGTTCCAGGTAGTCCATCGGCTGCGTATACGGGCTATATCCTAGGCTACTAGGCTAGGCTTATGTTCTAGATATCTATCTAATGAAAAATATTTTAAACTATTTAAAAATTTGGTTACAACAACATTCAAATACAATACAAACACAGTTAAGTTTATTTTAAAATTCTAAATTGAATAAAGTTCTAAAATATAGCTATATTGAAGAAAAAAGCTTGTCTTTTTTTACTTTAGACCATTTTTCAAGGTCTAAAACGCTGTTCACCTGCCGGTGGACCTCTTGGCCGGCAGTGGACTGCTGGTTAAACGATGAGCAAACCAGCTCTGCCTCTGCTGGTCCGCCTGTGTCCCGCCAGCTCTATGCTAGCTGGGAAATTATTTCAAAATCTGAACGTAATATTAATTACAAATGCTCTCAAATTAAAATAGTGTGCTCTTGAATAAAGACAGGAATAAAACTACATACTTATAGAACATTAGTTGTCATGAAACTGCTTAAATCCTGAGTTGTCTTCTGTTAACAGGGTTGAAGTATCCAACGTTGGGCCAGACAATGGGGAGAGGTTACTAGCACCACAGACCCGGTGTCTGACCGCAGTAAAGATAGTTTGCGGTTTGATATTTTAGTTCCGTTTGGCTGCGGTCCCGCAGTGCAGTGTTATAAACATGCAAATAATATCTCATATCGTTATTCATGATTTGTGAATTCTTGTGTTGCGGTCCTCGGGTCCGAAATCTGTATTTTTTTTATACTCACTTTTAATTTTCAATTGCTTATATTTCCAAACGTCGGTCACTTAGAAGACTGAACCCAGTGTTAACTTGACATGCTAGATTTGTGAATTTTTTCACAGCAAAGCTCTTGCCCGTAAACCAGTTGGTAAGTCCGCTAAACCGAAGTGCGCAAAGTAGGCGTTTTGCATGT
>JACXGM010018450.1:0-19030 GCA_016801145.1 Umbra pygmaea | reverse complement strand
TGATGATGATAATGATAAAAAGCATGTTTGCAATACGTCTGCATCGCGTTGGAATAGAAAACAGAATACATGTAAAGATCCTTAACTTCTAAATCCGTGGCAGTGTCACGGAATTTTCGGACATTCCGTGGGACTGCCACGGACTTTGAAGTTAAGTGTCCGTGGTAGTATCACGGATTTCTAGGAGATCACGTTGACTATATCATATGTTATGATCATTTTACAACAGTATGTGTTTAAGCATGTGTCAACAATATGCAATACTGTATAGTCCATCTAACAATTATGTATTTAATAAGTTTCACAATTATGTGGTGTTGCTGATAAAATTAAGCTAAATAAAGCCAGTTTGACAGTTTTTGGTTGTAGGAATAGATAGTGTGGAGTTTTTACTCAAGAACATCAGAAGCATGTATCTGTCACACAGTTATGTAAACCTAAATTGGCCGGATGTTGAATGTCAAGGTTGGCAAACTGCCAACTGGCCTTGTTTTGACAGATCCTTTGTCTAGCTTTAATACAACTTGTATCATAGTGTTTGCAGACAGCTCCTGTTCTTACAAATCTGGCTGATGATATTGGTCTTTATTCACTATGTTTGAATTAGGTCTCCTGCCTAAAACCCCCAAATTTACCAAGGGTTCTCCTGAATTAGGAGTTCAAATGCTTTGAAAAAAGGGAGTTTACTCCCTATCCACCTTTGCTGATGCCTAAAGCTATGGGCTTGTCGGTTGAGCCAAACTGAGCAGGGAACAGGTAGGGCCAAACTGAGCAGGGAACAGGTAGGACCAAACTGAGCAGGGAACAGGTAGGGCCAAACTGAACAGAGAACAGGTAGGGCCAAACTGAGCAGGGAACAGGTAGGGCCAAACTGAACAGGGAACAGGTAGGACCAAACTGAGCAGGGAACAGGTAGGGCCAAACTGAACAGAGAACAGGTAGGGCCAAACTGAACAGAGAACAGGTAGGGCCAAACTGAACAGGAAAATCACACTAATGCTTCCATTGACCTTGAAGGAGTTCTTCTTACTAGCCTTCCCCACTCTCTCTCTCTCTCTCTCTCTCTCTCTCTCTCTCTCTCTCTCTCTCTCTCTCTCTCTCTCTCTCTCTCTCTGTCTCTCTCTCTCTCTGCCATCTGGATCAGCTGCCATGGAAGGAGTATGTCTGTTTGACCCTGTTGTCAAGGACACATGTGGGAATTAGGAAAAGTGGACTTGTTTCAAACAATTATATAAATTACTTTAATGTCTTAAAACAGAAAGGAGAAGAAATATATTTATTTGAAATGTTGACTGTCAGCTTAAATTTCTACTCAAGAGTATGTGTGTGAGTCACAGACAAGGCCCAAAGGAGGGGTGATTTGTAGATTGCGGCTGCCAGGTGTGTTTTGTATTGGAAGACTGAATCTTCGTGTTTGGCTGTACTTTTTTAATCATGTCTAACAAGCCGCTGTCAGAGTCCTACAGAGAGAGAGGTTGTGACCCTTTGCTTCGAACCCTGAAATAAACACCCTCTAATAGAGGCCGGTCTGTTAAATTGTAATTGAATGTTACACAGAACTCTGAACAAAAATTGCCTCTTTTTTTCAGTAAGTGTGTGGGATTTAGGCAGACGCTCCAATGACAGGTTAATTTCTTCACTGAGGAGTTGTACCATGAAGTGTTTTTGTTCTTAAGTCAGTGCCTCAGAAAAAATCCCTTATTAACAATAATTGGGGAAATGGTTACACACGTCTTGCTCCCTCCTTGTTTATCCACCCATTTAAAAAATGGAAAAATCCTACTTTTTGCTGATTCTAACAAATTGGTTATTATTTGTATTTACTTAGCTCAAAATTAGCTTGATATTGCTACAAATAATATGCATAAATAACTAGAGATAAAATGTTTTGATTGCAGTTGTCTATATTGAGCATAGCTATTATCGGATGAGTTTAGAATATCTAAGGTTTAAATAATGTTTTATAAGGAAACTTAATTAAACCTGCACTATGTAATGTTTTCGAAACATACCAAAATTATGTTTTTGGAAACATTAGGAACTAGGATATTGGATCCAGGGTTTGAAACCATCACTTAAATAATACAAAAAACAGAGTAGAAAAAAAACATTAGAATAGCAAAATCAACATTTCACAATATCTAACTAGGAACAAATGCATATTATGGACAAAATAATAATGTGTATTTTCAGAAATTAGTTTTTTGTCCCTGTATTATTCTTGTGTTTAGTAAAAACGCGAATAATTAAATTTAAAAATCTTGGTAAAATTTGGGGCGACGGGACATAGAAATGGATTGTTACATAATGCAACCATACTATAATGTATGTCCCTTTTCTAGAAAATCTACTGTTATTAAACCCTGATAAAAAAGGCATACATTAGCTTCAGTATTGCTTTCTCTGTGGTGAAAATACTTATAAAACATTGAAATTAAGAAGAATATATATGAAAGCAGGATTCTAAATGTATGTTTGATAACCAAAAACCTGACTGAAATGTATTGTTTTTGGAATTAAGGTATACAGTACTATCAACAGCACCCTCAGAGCAAGGCAATAATAAAGCCGGAGGAAATGCTATTAATGTTCTCCTTTAAGTTCTACAATAATACAATATTCCTGCAGTTTGTGGTTATTAAGTGCGTTCATAGAACCACACAATATTTAGATAGATTGAGAGAAATGACCACCAACCTGCCATATATATTACAGTTTGAAATAATGTCTTGTCTGTCTAATCTAGGATCAAATAAGAAACCTAAAACTACACTGTAAAAAATATCCATGAAAAAACTGTAAAAGGTACTTTTTCTATTATTTTTTACGGACATTTCCTTCAAGACAATAACAGAAAATACTTTATTAACACAGTAGATGTCCATTATATTATTATAACGTAATATCCGCTCTGCGTGTTAACAGACATTTATTGTGTTTATAAAATATTTTCTGTTGTCTTGAAGGAAATGTAAGTAAAATAATAGAAAAAGTACTGGTATATTACCAAATAGGCAGAAAAATTGCAGAATAATTGCAGAATAATTTACTTAATACTAAATTTGGTTATTTGCAGGGCAAATGGATGATAACACAATGTCTCTCAATGTTTTTCAATATGTGTTTTATCATGTTTTTATTTAGGAACATTTCCTGGGCTACTTTGTTTGAAATGGATGAGATGACCAGTCTACTTGGTGAATTTGAGATTTAACTTGAGGATACTCAATGTGCTGCTAGGTAGTTAACTAGAGCAGCATTACACACTCTTTACCTAGGCCTAAGTTAATTATTATCAGCTAGCTAATGCCCTATTAGCTAGCTGTATTTATGTAGTTATTGGAAATTATAAACAGTCCCCAAATTAATGTGTAGTTAAACTCCTCTGAAAAATGTAAACTTGCTGCTTTCAGCGAGAGTGTAGGATGTAAAAGGCTACTGGGTAAAACATGTTCCTCGTGTAGGCTGTAAAAGGCTACTGGGTAAAATATGTTCCTCGGTGGAATATATATATATATTTTTAAATGCAAGTTCCTGTAGGGGACATTGGGGACATAGATGTAATAGCAACACAATACTGTATGAATTCTAGTCTGAGTATGTGCCAGCCCAGCAATAATATACCTGATTTAACTTATTGAGCATAATGCATTGATAATAAAGTACAATATGCTATTGCTGGGCTGGTACAGTAGATCCGGATGTAGAGCACTGCTGGTATGGACTTGTTTTGTTCATTTTACTTTATGCTTTAGTAATAATAACTTGTTTCTCTTTAGTTATCTGTCATCCTGCTGCTGCATCCATGACAACCTGAAAAATGTAAGCCCTTGGTCATCTGCCATGGCCCATGTATCTACCCTATTCTACTGTTTACACTTTATGAACTGTATATTGCTGTTAATCTTCTTCAGCACCCATAACCATGTATGACCAGTTTGTCCTGCACTGCTACTCCTTTCATGAACCTATATTATCAGATCTACCCTTTTGACCTCAGGTGGTACAAAGCCTAGCATTAAGAGCATCTAACCTGTAACCTGTGCTTCTGAACCAGCTAGATAGAATATCAGTTTTAAGGTAGGCAGCTAATCCTAATTTTGTAAATCGACATGGAGAAAATTGTCTGCTAAATCACTAAACGATTAAATTAAAAATCACATGCTTTTTAACAATGTGAATGTCTAGCTTGACTGTCATTGCCTCATTCCCCCATAATACTGTTCTACGCATCTGCAATAACAGTTTTAGGTTCAAATAAATGTCCTTAAACAATAATTATTTTTTAGGTTAAGCCATACGAGCAGGCTCTCACCCTCCTCTGTTATTCTGGTCACCAGCTGCCACTGGTTATCTTATTATATATATATATGCCCTGCAGTATCTGTTTGTACACACAAACACCCATCTTGGTGTGTTTACAGGGGGGTAACAGCAGAGGGAGTATTGCCACTGCATGTCGGTCTCAGAGGGACATCTACCTTGCCCTCTCTACAACGGTTAACCTCCAATTTCTAGAATAACCATACTCAGTTAACCTTCAATACTAGTGTCCACAGTGCTATGTTTTTGCCTTTGTGGAGTCTCGCCCCCCCTCGTCAACAACCTCTAACCTCCACCAGAAAGCACCCACTTTTTTATCTTCTGAATGCCTAGTTCAGATTAATTATTCCAGCTTTTTAATGGGTTAGTGTGGAAGACATTCAGACTCAATGTTTAAGGTTTGAGTTAAAATCCTAGAGTCAGAGGATGTAGGAACGAAAGAGCTCTGACCAAAAACCTGGGACCCAAGCGTGGCTAATGTTTGCAAAATGGTTAACTGCAAACTGCTCCATAATTGATACTAGTATCCCAGAGGGCAGGACTTCTGTCAGATCAACCACAGCGAGGGACAGCTAGGGCCACGGACTGCAGGGAATACAGGCTAATTATCCCTGTTTAACTATTTCCTGATTTGAAGAACTTAAAGAGTGGCTTCACAATCACATGAACAATAGACTCTCACTTAGCCCAAACCACCAGAGTAAGTATTCAACCATTGGTAACATTTAATGGAAATTGCACAAGATCAAAACTGAACCATATGACATATGAAAGAACGAGCCATGCTTCTGTGAGGGAGTAATTTTACACAGTATGAAACGTTTTTTAATTTAAATTTTTGTACAGCCAAGGTGGTATTTGTAGAATTTGTGTAGACAGTTGCAGAGTAAAAGCATAACTATTTTCTATTTCAGTGACCAGCTTCCAAAAGCTGTAGAATGTGTATTTCATGATATAAAAAAAATTGGAAAAAGCAGTTTAGATCGAAAAATGATTTCATACACTACGCAGTGCACAGTATGTTGCCATTTGAATAGGAATTGCAATGAGGACGTGACCAGTTGTCCTTCCAAAATATGTTAATGGGCACGCGCAAGTCCATCTTCGATCAAATTTCCAGATTTTAGGTCCTGTACAGTTTAGGGAACATTTATTGACAAAAATGTTAGGGGTTTACCCACTTGTGAGTTACTGTGTGTATATATATATATATATTATTTTTTTTTCAATGTTAAGAAATACTGTTTTTACAGTATGTGTAAACTGGTCACTTGAAAAAGAAAGTAGTATTCTCCAATTTACAAATTTAAATATAAATATTATGAAAAATTAAAGAATTGAAGTAAAGAATTTACAAGACACAGACAATGATAATATTAAAAACATTGTCATATAGTCACATTGGTATAGATGTGTAAGAGAGGATTTGAACATTGAGCCATTATTCTTACCTCCAGCTCTTTTTTCCAGCACATTTATTTGAAATGATACAATGGTTAATAATGCTAATTGCATGTGTCTGAAAACATAAGGACCCAACAGTTTTAGATCCCAATCAAGATGGCTATCATGAGGCTGATGAATTAGGAGCATACAAGACATACTGTAGACACAATATTAGGGTTGAAGAAACTGTTTAGTACATTAAGAAGGAAGAATGCACTGGTGAGCTTAGCAATGGCAAACAAACAACCTGGTGACCAAGATATTTACACTGGAAAACAAATTATGCAAAAACTGCTTTCATATTTTTCATATACTCTTCAAGTGGAAGTGGTGGATATACCAGTTTCTTCCATCGACTTCCAGACAACTTCACCAGCTGACCTAGAGTCTGGACTGCAGTTGCCAAAACACTAGCACAGTAAACCTCTAGAACAAGATGGCCTAAAATAAATTAACCTAAAAGAGGCTACAAGTTCTGGAAAAAAGTAGTATGAATAGATCATAGACGAATTAAGACAGAGTGAAGATATAGCTAAGAGAGAAAAATTAGAAAGGCTTGCATTTTCAAGATACTGCAATGTGATTGAGTTGCAGCGGTGTGTGATGCAAAGTATCCTAAAAATGAACTGTGTCCTAATTTCTAGTGGTTCCTAAACTTTTTTGGTTACTGTACCACCAGGGGTCCTAGTACCCATGTTTGGGAATCACTATCCAGGCAGAAGCGGTATGCGCAACTATTTCTTTCACCCATCTGCAACTAAACAACTCTTTAAACAAAACTGAATTTGGATGGCCGCACCCAAAGCAAAAATATAGAAAACAGTGATTCTATATGGCAACAGTAAAGGCAACAGTAACTAAAGTAAACACTCATTACAACCAAGATGCGGTATGAAGAAGAGCATCTCTGAAAGCACAAGTGCCACTTTTCCATAAATACTAACACTGGATAATTGATAAGTAGTTAACTCAAGGGTCATCCCAACTTCTTCAAATATTTAATCATTATAATACTTCTACTAATAATAGCTATAACAGTATTCCTTATCAGTCCAATATGTACTGTAGGCACTATGCCTACAGGTATTTGTATTTACAACCAGCAATTTAATTGCCTTAAACAAAACATGGCTCAGTCTCTATTTTAAGTTGAGAGCAGGGTTCATGCCTATTTATTGTTAATGCTGTAAGTGTACATGTACAATGATGGTAAATTTGTTTACATTCTGATAGTCGTTCTGGCTAAGGACAGTACCTGCAATGTCAAAAAACACTTGCTTAATTTCCACCCTGGATATTTAGCAAAGACAATAAATTTGACAATTGAAAATTTTCTAGCCTCAATGCGAAGTCAAAAAATAAAGAGTCTAGCCAAAAAAAAAAAGAACAATAACCTGCCGTACCAAATTCAACACAGAACGGGTATGGAATGCAACAGAATGAGAGCGCAGACATTAACAGCACGATAATGTTATTATATAGCCAACTCGCCTGATAGCTCAATGTCTCAAAATCTTCTCCGAATTATGTTCTTCTATACACCAGATGTTGTTCAATCAAAGCTTTTTCAAAACGTTCACAACTTTGGTATAGCCAACTATGGCATTACAACATTTTAAGAATATTATACTAGATGCACATGCTGGCTGGCTGTTCTATAGACAACACACACTAGTGTAAAACCGTAAGGCCTCGGCAAAACACTTTTTCTCATTAAAAAAAGGCATACATATAATAACCAAGAGGGTGAAAAAAAATACCCAGGGTGTAAAAAGCCCATGGGCAGAAGCTCTTTGCAATGGGGTGTAAATAGCCTATGTATCTGTTACACCCGCAGTGTAAATAGCCAATGTGTCTATGCTATTTGCACCCAGGTGTGCCATAGCCAACGACCCAAGTGCAAATACTTAAACTAATCCCACCCAGAAGCGGCAGAAGCGTATGGTTTGGTTGGGCTACAGCCCCACCAAGAATCATGTTCTTCCCCAATTAGCCCAACCATGGAATACCAACTGTGTATTAACTACCGTAGCTTGCTCTCTCGCCCTCTCTCTCTGTCAATCTATTTTCTCTCTGGGAGTGTTTGTTCACGCAATGGAACATTGCACTGGCAGTTTAATTCTTTGATGAAATGTGTAGGCTACATAAAAGAGAGAAACTGGAACTGGTATCTGATGCTATTAACCCTAGAATCAATCTTTAAAAACAAAATATAGTATCTATATTTTCAGATCGATCTGCCCACCCCATTGGATGTGTAGTGGACAGGATTACCAGACAAAGTGAACAAGTTGAAATTAAAAAAGTGCTAATTTCAAAATGTTACTGACATATAGACACTACAAATGGATAACCCCATCATTGTAACCAAAATATTTCTGAGTTTATTTGCAAAGCTTGTCAGTGAACTAGCATGTTGCTACTCCCCACAGTAGGCTGCTTGAAACACCAAGCTTAAAGCGCTGTTTTGCTTAAGTCGCTGCCTTTTTGCTGTGCTTTTCCTGCCACTGAGAGACATGGCCGAGGAGATGCATTTTAGATATTTTCGGATGGATACTTCAAGGAGAGCCGATTTGGTTAAATGCTACTTGAACATGAACTGAACTTGTCCCCACCAGCCAGTCTGCTGATTGTACTTTGTGTGTGTATATACCTACAGTGTCATACAATGACTGATAGATAAGACAACTTTATTCATCCCATTAGGGAAACTGGTTTGCCTCCAACTTAGACCATACAGCCAACAAACACAATACACAAATAACAGACAATGCCTATGCAATAATGTTTTTTGCTACATAGTGATGCACCTGCCCATGGGTAAGCAGGTTTACAATTACTGTCACTTCAGAGCCAGACAGGTGATTGATCAGTACATTATAACTATTAGCTAGGTGATTGACATATCTAAATTTTCCTTTGCATTTGTGTTTTAAGATTTGACTTTTTATCAATAAGAACCTGCTGTGAAGTCATGTATTTTTCTTTATTGGCAATAACCTGCACAAAGGAGCATGCAGGTACAAGCAGCACAAAATATAAATATATAAGATAAAAAAAACTATACAGATCAACTGTATACAAAACTATGTAAGTAGCATATCATAAGGTGCAAACAAAACAGCAGGAACAGTTTATTTGTTCTGCTGCGCAGAAGAGATACTGTACTAAAACCCTACTCTAGTAAAAGTGAAAAGTCACCTACTGGACTACTAGAGTAAAAGCCTAAAAGTATCTGAATTTAAATGGACTTATGTACCAAAAGTAAAATTGTGATCTTAAATGTACTTTCAGTACACAAAGTAAGTTTAGAAGTAAAAATAGTCTGTCTGTGACGTCCTCGGCCCGCAGTACATCAGAACGGCACAACATGTCACCTCAGCCTCACATTCACCGTGACTCCAGCTCATGCAAACGCACTCTCCCACTGCGCTCACAATCACCGGAATTCTGTGTACACCTGTGTACATTCCTATATAAACCTGCCCATTCCCTCAGAGCTTTGTGAGGTATTGATTGTATTGATTGTATTTTCAAGCATTAATACTGAGCCTGTTCAACCTGCATATTGGAACACCTGTTTTTGACCTGTTCCTATCTTGTTTGATTACGTGTCTTGATATTGCTTCTGTACCATTGCCCGAGTTTCTCCGTGTGCCAATTTCTGCCTGCCTGTTACTACGATTCCCGGATTCTGGTTTTGTAACTGTACTGCCTCCTCTGTGTATCGACCTCTGCCTGCCTGACCTCACTCTGTGTTTTTGTGGACATATATAAATAATGCTCAGCGTTTAGTTGGAGTCTTGTTTGGTCTGTGTTTCTGTCCGTTACACTGTCGATGGATAATATAATTGGCAGAGGTGCTTCTTCTAAAATACATTATAGAAAACTGTGTAAATGTGGCCTCTTGAAAAAGAAAGAAAAAAGCAAATTTAAAAAATGACGAGACTTGAATGCAACTAACAGCCTAGGCTTTTACAAACAAATATTCCAGTTGAATGAACATCTCTAATGATGAAGATAATAGGTCCATCAGGTTGGCCCAAAAGCCATTTCTCTCATTTAAACATTTACAACAGTTTTGCCCCATTAACGTACAGACTCTGTCCTTGTGGAGAGGTTTGAGAACCACTGGTCTTGAGCAGGGTCATTCACAAAACTTTTAAATAGTGTGAAACTAGAAAAACAAAGGCAACCCACATTAAAAATACTTGCAACCATTGGAATTAGCAATGCTATGAACACAGCATTGAAAAACAACATTTTCAGCATGTTGTGTTACATTTTGTTTGCACAGACGTTACAGACTATTTACCATGGCAAAATGTATTTGGACAACCTGATAGCATTGTTAGCTAGCTAGCTATCTTAGTAGCCCACATAAACAGAGGTAAAAAACAAACTTATATTTAACTTAGATCAAAGGTGGACAAAGTACTGAGTACAAGTACCTTTCTGAGTAACTCTGAGTTCACAAGTTTTCACAAGTCCCTAATTAAGGTCATGTTTACACGAGAACAATCTGAAGAGAAAATCCAAAAGTGGCGTTGCGTTATCATTTTTTATTCTGTGTTTAGACAAGTGTTTTGGGGGGATATCTGACGCAAAAGTTTGTGAAATTCGATGTAGTATTTACTCCAGGTGGCTAGGTGGTAGTGAGAAGCACTGCCACACAACACCACCAAGTCTGCGCGCCTGCGCCTTTCTAACCAAAACACAACATGGTGAAGCGAACAACAAAAGCTGACAAATGTGTATTTCTTACAACTGCTAAAAATACTCTTGTATGTTTATCAGAGCTGCTAGGGCAACTTGAAGGTCTGACGTATGGAAATAATCTGACGTTTGTTGTTATTTTCCTGTACTGGCGCATGCGTATGTGACGAGAGCCAGTGTGAGCAGGTCGGTGCCTTCACTTTCTACCAGACATTTGCGTTTTTACCTTTTAGATGGGAATGCGACAGTGGAGCGTTTTTAAGATTTCCACTCTGGAGGGTGGTTTCACTTTTTTGCGTTTTTGAGCCCCAAAAACCTCATCGCCCGTGAGCATTCTCGTGTCAACAGGGCCTAAGACCAATATGATAAGGTAAAGGGAGGTCATATCTTAACATTGACTTATACAACTAATTGAAAGAGTAAAGAAAATATAAATCATTGTTACTGATAAGTTAAAAACACCCTTTACCTAATACTTTTGGTCTTCAGTAGGAACTTCCCAAAACTTGTGAACTCAGAGTTACTACTTGTACTCAGTACTTAGTCCACCTGTGCCTTGGATTCGAAATTCATCCATCATTGTCCTTTTCATGAAACAACCCTGAGTAGAACAATGGCAGTATAGAGGGAGGGGAAAACCAGAAAAGCTACATGCCGGAAAGATGTATCAATCTGAATAATCACAGTTCTTGCGGTCTGCATAGAACCGTGCAAAGTTACATTTTTGGAGAGGTGCACGTCAGCTACGCCGCAAGTTATGGCCTATGTCACGGCACAGGTAGCCAGCTACGCCTTACATAAAGCATAAAAACAGCCTTAACCCTAAACTTAAAACCATGACCTAACAATAACACTAACCCTAAACTTAACCCTAAACATAACCATTCATCGAACCAATCATAGAATCAATCATTGCATTGAGGCACATAGCTATCAACTTTTGTATACTTTGGCAACATTGATGCACTTAGCTATTTGTTACGCATTACGTCATTTTTTTGGGTGCGTGTAAATAGGCGATTAGCTGTCGTGTGGCTATTCTCACCCCGGTGCAAATAGACACTCAATTTTTTTACCTACATTTTACAGAGAAAATCAATGGAGACCCATGTCTCTTCTCCATGAGCCCTGTATTTCAACATTAAAAACGTATACACAAAATATAAATCTAACTTTTATCTGTAAAGGTATTAGTTTATGCACATCAGATATTTAGTAAGATTAACTGTAAAATAAGAAACCAAAGTATATCAGTATGGAATTCCTTAACTCTCATATTGACATATATCTCATGGAAGAAGAGCCATTTAGGAAGAAGAGCCATTTAGATGTAGCTGTTAGAGGCCTACAGTTCCACAGAGTTACTGTTCATGTTAAGGTGGCCTTTTTGACAGCTACAAATCCCGCTCACTTCAAGGGAAATGTTACCTTCTCTCTAAAGGCCGTGACATACCAAGCCGACCGTTAGCTGTCTGTACTAGTTAGGCTGACGGTGAGTGACCTCCGCTCTAGTTTGTCCAGTGTGTTCCTCACCGTTGCCATGCGTTGGGCTCCATTTGCCTTTAACAATTAATGCTTCTTGATACATACGGTAATAGTTGTAACATTTAGTAATGGTCACTGAATTGAGTTATGATAGCTACATAGCTATATTTAAATATTTAATTTGCTGTAAATTGGTACACCAGCTAGTTTAGCCACATTTCGCTACACAAGACCTACAGTAGTTCTGCTAAATTATAAAACAGATATACTTAGCTATCTAATAGTTTATAAGACTACAACAGCTATGCTAGCTTGAGGGGGCTACATTTGTAATAATATCATAGAAATGTAAATAATTTATTTTAAAGATAATCTGTCAGTTCAGCTAATGTTGTAGTTTACACCATGGTCAATAATAATATAACAAATATGTTATAAATAGAATGTAATAAAAAGTGAACACTTTACCTGGGATTTGGATTTAACATCCATCATGATGGTTGGCTTTTTGTGTTGCCACCTAGTTTGTGGTGGTCATAACATGCCAGATCCAATCAGTGTCCTTTTAACAAATGAGGCAAACCACAATTGCTCAAAAACCATGACCAATTGCATTCAGATGGGATAATCCAGGCTTTTCATTGGATGAATGTTTGAACTGATGTTAACCTGTATCAAAAATATATAAAATTCTGAGAGACCGAAGCTGATGTTGCGAGTGTAATGAAAACTTGTATAAGAGAAGACTTTCACTTGTGGGCAATGGTCAGTTTCTGGGATCACAGAAGAGTCTTGCTTTTGATGAATACTTTCAGTGTGTAAAATTTTTTTTTGCTTGCCCAAAGTTATACATGCAACATCTTAATTGCAATTTCAACACAACACTCTTGCTGTGCATGCAAAATATAGAGGATGCCCGTGCAAAACAAGGTTTCTCCTTGCAGGTACAGTTATGCTCTTGCAACTCCAGTCGTTGGCACTCTGAAACATAATAGATATAGACATACCGCACGCGCGCAACATTTAGCAGTGATCTAATGCCATAGTGGAAGTGAGTGGGGAAAGAGCCGAGCGAAATTTTTAAAATCTGAAGTTTCATTTAACTAGAGCTCATGACACAGGTTTGGAAAAGCCCCTTGAGTCTGCCACTGTAGAATTCATGATTTGACCCATCTGGTACAGTTTCTTCGATATTTGTAGCCTTTGCTTCTTCTTTTGCTCTTTGACCAACAAAAGACAGAGGGGTTTCAATACCAGTGCCGTTTGCAAGTCTTCGTTGAACATTGTTCTCGATGAGTGTGATCAAAATTATGACGAGAAAATTGTCTTGCCCGGTATCACAACAATGACACAAGAATGATTTATTTATCCGCATTGCTTCCGGTGTCCCCTTTTTTTTTCCCGTCTTATGCATGCACACAATGTAGGTGGCGCTAGGTCATCAGCAATGGTCAGAACAGTGTGTTCCGGTTTTTGCCCAAAGACAGAGGCAATACTCAGTCTGCCTAGCAGTGTTGGTCACGTTACTTTAAAAAAGTAATTAGTTATAGTTACTAGTTACTTCTCACAAAGTGTAACTGAGTTAGTAACTGAGTTACATCATTATAAAAGTAACTAATTACCAGGGAAAGTACCTATTGCGTTACTTTAAAAAAATCTAGTATGTCAAATAATTTGGAAGCCCCCAATATTAAATATGTTAAATGAATGAAATGGACACTAAATAGAATCAATTATTAGTCTGAGTCTGAGTTATAAGAGTTTGCGGTGGTGGAGAAAAATCTAGTTTAAGTTGCTTTGATGTCGTGGCTCCATCTCCTTTGGTAGGGGAGCTCACGTTATCAGCTGCTTTCTTTGCCACCATTTTTTTATTTTATTTATGAAAATTTCAACAGTAAGGATACTCTTTCTTGCAATATATAAGTACATTTTTACAATTTTCACCCCCCCAACATAATCCCTGACTCTCCCTCCCACCCCTTGCTACCCATCCCGACCCTCCCAACTCCCCCAAACCCCAAACCCCCAACCCACACAAAACACCTAGACAAACCAACAAACAATAACACAAATACAAAAACATACAGACAAATAATAATAATAATACACGTTGTGGACTAGGAGCATTATATGATCTAACTCAGATCTAAGGGGAGCCTCTGTATGCTATTAAAGTAAGAAATAAAAATCTGCAATTTTTCCAAGAATTTTTATTGTGATCCCCTCATGGAATATTTAATTTTCTCTAGTTTTAAAAATGACAAAACATCACATAGCCACTGAGAGGCTAAGGGTGGCTGAGAGTACTTCCACTGCAGCAAAATCGTGTGGTAAAAGCAATGATATTGGCATTTTTATAATTTTCCAAAAGGGGATCCCTTGGAACTCCAAACATCGCTATCAGGGGGCATGGAGTTAAATTATTTTAAGTGCATTGGAAAGGCTATGGAATACAAAGGTCCAGTAATAACTCAATTTTGAGCAAGTAAAAAACATATGGTAGAGGTTGCATGGGGAGGAATGACATCTATCAAACACATCCATCACTGTGGGATACATTCTGGACAATCTGGACTTCGAGTAATGAACTCAGTTGGTCATCTTGAACTGAATGAGTCCAAGTCGAGCACAAGATGAAGTGGAACTCGTTCTATCAATCATTTTGTCCCAGAAATCCTTCGAAAATTCAAGACCCATTTCCTGCTCTCAAGCAGTTTTAGGTATATTACTAGAGTGTTTATCACAAGACATAATCCAATAATAGATTTGTGAAATTACTGATTTCTGTTCAGGTAAAAATGTCAATAGCTTATTCCAGGACTGGTTGGGGGTTAGTAAAGGGAAGCCAACATATTCAGAGGAGACAAAATGTCTCATCTGCAGATAACAAAAGAAATTAGATGCGGGCAAAGTGTATTTAACAGCCAGGTTAGAGAAACTAGAAAAAACTCAATTTTGATAATGCTCATTGAATGTTTTAATGCCATTATTTTCCCAGAGAGTAAAACCACTGTTGACCACAGATGGAATAAATATGTGGTTTCTATTAATAGTATTTTGTGGCGGCATGTGACGATGTGAGGTGCTTCATTAGATTCGAATTACTTGCCACCAATGTGGAGTGTCTTTCTTCCTGTGCACAAGTTGCACGTTGCATAAACATTCTTGCCTTTCACCTCAACGAGGGAAAAGTAGTGCTTATTGTACTTAGAGTTCGCGAAAGCTACCTTTAAACACATTGGACTTGCCATCGCTCTGAATCCTGGCCGTTGGTGTGTGCGACTGTCTGTGAGTGTGTGTGAACTGAACAGTGAACACCCGCCCTACTCTGCCTCTGGTTGGTTGGCAAACGATGGAAATGTACTCTAAGCCAATCATCATCAGTTGTGGTTGTCTACCATCCCACTGACACACACACACCAGAGAGAAAAACTTAGCCAGTCCTGTAGGGAGAAAGCAACAGATGAAAACCGCTTCATTGAGCTCAATTAAAGACACCGCATTTTACTGTCAGTAATGGTAACTGCGTTGTAACGGGGGAAACAGTAATTAATTTGATTACTCGTTACTGAAAAAAGTAACGCCGTTAGTAACGCCGTTTATTTATAACAGCGTTATTCCCATCACTGCTGCCTAGCTGCACCAACAGTTTGGCTGTCGGATTGGTGTGTCATGGCCATAAAACAGTATCAGTTATTCATGCTCTGTCACCAAAAAGACATTGGCCCTCATTTATTAAACGTGCGTAGAACCAGTGTAGATCTGAGCGCAGAAATCATCTTACGACGAGACTCACGTGTGATTTACAAAACATTTGTATCACTCCAATTCCAGCGTACAAATGAACGGGTGTTGATAATTCAGACGGTTGAAATCAATCGTAATATAAATATCACGCCCACATATATGCATGGATTAGAGGCCTCGCCCTTAGAATTTACGCCATGGATAAGCGAAATCCGGCAAAGAAAAGGAGTTTCTCTGAGATAAAAAGAGACGCTCAGGTCTCAGGTGCAGGCCAACCGCTTGGTTTTATTTGGAAGCAAAAAATCAGGCATCGATTGTTCAAGTAAAATGCGGTGTTGAGGTTACTGCTACAGTCTCTGAACACGATTAATGAGAACCTGAAGTGCATTTTAAATAAATTAACTATTTTCACAGAACATTCCACGTTGTATTTTTTAAGTAGCTTTCTTACCCAATATAGTACTTACTATATTAAAAGTGCAGAATAAGATCCTGTCTCCTTTGTAGAGCCCCAAATGGTGGCTGTTGTGGCCACTGATCTTCATTGAATGGCACCGTTCTCCAGCGCAATATCGTGGAGAACCCCGCATGCCATAATTAGGTTGCAGGCCTGCTCTGGGTGTATATTTTATTTTAACTTTATTTTAACAGGGAAAACAGACTGAGACCAAGATCTCTTTTTCAGCTGCACCCTGTGAAGACATACAAACATACAATGACACACAGTAATTATAATAAAGTACATACACAATGAGGACATAAATCAACAGAAACAATCACAAACAAAAACATAGTATAAATCCTTCATTACATTTTTAAAATGGGTCAGGGACACCAGATCGTTTAACTGGAGTTTGATTTGCATTTTGTTCCATATAAAGGGGGCAAAATAACTAAATGCAGACCTACCCAGCTCTGTTGAGACTAATGGGGTCTGTAATGTAATCCAACTTTGGGATCTTGTTAAATTATGTATATGTCTAATAAAAAGCAAAGAAGATATGTAAGGAGGTAATTTAGAAAGAAGTGCTTTGTAAATAAAAAGGAGAGCATGTTTCTCACGTCTCACAGCAAGAGAGGTCCATCCCACATGTTGGTATAGAATACAGTGATGAGTTTTATAGCTTTCACCAGTGATAAACCTAATTGCACAATTGTATATAGCATCCAATGATTTTAATGTGGCATTTGAAGCGTGTATATAAATAATGTCACCATAATCTCGGACGGACATAAAAGTGGCCTGAATAATTTGTCCTCTGTGAGAAGTTGACAAACAAGTCCTATTCCTATAACGGAACCCTAGCTTGAATCTTAGCTTTTTACCAAGTTGAGTAACATGCTTTTTAAAAGAAAGCCTATAATTTAACCATAAACCTAGATATCTATATTCAGCAACCTGTTTAATTGGAGTACCATCCAGGCTAGTAAGTACAAAAGTATTGGTAACACAGTGGTAATTATGGATAATTTTTATTTAGAAAAAAACATAACATTTGTTTTCTTAGCATTTAAAACCATTTTAAGTTTTAAAAGAGATCTCTGTAAAATCTTAAAATCAGACTCCAACTTCACTAAAGCTTGCTCGGCTGATGGGGCAACAGCATACAACACTGTGCCATCTGCATAAAAATGGATTTGACAATTTCTGATAGCATCACCAATACTGTTTATATAGAGTGAAAACAACAATGGACCAATTATTGAACCTTGAGGCACCCCTTTAAATAACGCTAATGGCTCCGACTTCACCCCGTCGACCATGATGGCTTGAGTTCTATCCATCAGGTAGTTAGAAAACCATCTGCAAGCATCAGGACCAACCCTGATATGTGAGAGACTACCAAAAAGTATATAAGTATATATATATATATATAAGTCTACCATCATCTAATGCATTTACAATATCATTCACAATGAGCATTGTGGCCGCAGTTGTGCTGTGTTTAGGTCTAAAACCGGACTGATATTAAGAACATTATTTTCAGAAAGGAATGATTGTAACTGTTTATTGATCGAGGACTCAAGGATTTTTGCGAGACAGGGGCGCCTAGATATAGGTCGATAGTTATCCAGATCGCTGCTGTCACCTCCCTTATGTAAAGGCAAAACAAAAGCTGCTTTCCACACCTTTGGGATAATACCTGTAACTAGAGTTAAGTTAATGTGTGCAGCAGAATTTAGTAAGAAAGGGTCTAAGTTATCAGCATCTAGGGATTTTTTGTATCTAAGGCACTGATGGCAGCTAGCACCTCTCTTTCTGTGAAAAGTCAGTTACCTGGCCAGGGTCATAGTGGCCATATTTTAGTTTGAATAAAAACCCTCCAGATATAAAGTGCTTGTTAAAAGCATCACATATGTCATTTTTCCAGTTAAAGAACCATAATATGAAGTTATTTGCTTCGGCAAAGAAACAACAGAATTTTTTCGTTTCAGTGAGTTAACAGTTTTCCAGAATTTTACAGGATTCCCAGTTGAATCAGTCATGGCACTGATAAAGTAGTTAGATTTTGCCTTTTTTACAGCTGCAGTGCATTTATTTCTCAATTGTGTAAATATAAGCCAATCAGCTGTGGTATCAGTTTTCCTTGCTAGAGCCCAGGCCTGATTCTTTAGCAGGAAAAGATTAGATAATTCTGGAGAGAACCAAAGATTTGTAAGATTTTTTATACAATAATTCTTAAAAGGAGCATGGTTATCTGACAAATGGTTAAAAAAACAAGAGAAATGAGCAAGGGCTAACTCTGAGTCCAGAATACTGCTAGTAGATAAAAGCTCAGAGTGGTACAAATTTAGGTTAAAAGCTTGCTTTAAATAAATAGAAAGTATATCAAAAAGCTTAGTTATAATACAAGGAGGGGCTGAAGGAGGGCGATATACCCCAGCAAGAGTTAAATGAGCGTTGTTACCAAATACCACATTTAAAACTAAACATTCATATTGTTTAGTTAGGGACAGAGGAAGACATGGACACTGAGACATTTTGGGCAACATTTTACATAAATTACAATTTCTCCCCCTTTACATACCCTCTCTACTCTAAACACTCTGTAGCCAGTTAACTGGACGTCAGAATCAGGCACAGAGTTACACAGCCATTATTTTTTTAACCTTTATTTAAAGGGGTACTTCACCCTACAGCTATCTGGAGGTGCTAGTAGCTTCCCCCAGACATTTGTAGAACAGTGAGATATGTTTCACCCATGCCTGGCTAGTGTAAGAGCAAGATTTGAAATTTCGCGGGGTATTTTCATACGATGACGTCACCGTGTGAGTCCAATGGACTTTGGAGATAGGAAAAATGAATGTAGGC
>JACXGM010018449.1:0-18955 GCA_016801145.1 Umbra pygmaea | reverse complement strand
AAGAGGGAGGCAAACCTGAACACTAACATGGGACATACACACAGGGCAGTACACCTAAGGACACATGAGGTAATAATCTAACTAACAAAACCACCGTATAAATACTGAAAGGAACCAAGGAGACAAAACAGAAGAGACAACGCGAAAGGGAGTCCATTAACGGCTCTGCATCGCAGCCCTCCCTGGGCTGGATGTGACATACTGACTCAAGTGACTCAAGTGACTAGCACAACCCGGATCAGTTTAGTGAGTGACTCAAAAACGAATCCTTAAAATGAATCGAGTTTGCCAGGCCTAGTAGTAATGTCATTGTACAGTATGTGTAGTGTGCCAGCTGTATTTAGTAGCTAGCTGTGGGTAAATTACTATACCTTACTATAGGGTACTCTTTCTAGCTAAAGAAAAATGGATCAGATCGCATCGCTTTTCAGCCACTTTCGGGCTGTAGTGACAGTTAATTTAGCACGTAGATCCCTTTCATAATCTTCCGACCTAAAATGCAGACTGCAGACCCTAACTTTTTATAGCCTATTGTAAAGTGTGAAAGATTACTCCTTCTTTTTGGACTAGCTTGTAATTTCTGCAACCAGGTACAGAACACCAAATGGGCATGATGAATAGAAATTAGACTACAATTTCAAAAACAGATATGTATAACTTTCTAGCGTCAAGCTCTACAGAGGTGTGCTGTTGAATTGCTCATGTTCTGTGTCAGTGCGTTCAAACGGGGACGGGCACTAAATTCGCTTGGAATTCTTTGAGTTGTGGTAGCTCAAGTTTAGACGGATACAGAAGCATCCCAATGGATGCAAAAGGAACTGAAATATACTATCGGCATTTTTCTGATATATTGAAAAAGAACAAATGTGTATATGTCGTAAATCATCTATGGTAACGTTTGTATATGCTATACTATGAATTCGATTTACTGTGGAACAGTCCTTTAAGGCCATTTTTTATCAGTTTTACACTAGCAATTCTTTTGCATTTGTAGGGCAGAAATGTCTTCTTACAAAGAACAGTGTGCAAATATTGCAAAGTCAAGGATGTGCAATGCTAATAGTCTCCTTCACCCCAAAAATGAGTGCCGTAATAAACATATTAGTTTAAGGGTGTGCGCAGTTATTCAACAAGGTTATTATAAGCTTATTTTACCCCCTCAATGATTTCAGTTTGTTTTTCGATTGAATTGTTCACGTTATAAGTCATACTAAAAGTGGAAAAAGTTCTGACATGATTTATCTTTGTCTCCTTGTGTAGACTTTTGATATCCACTCTAGCTGAAAATGTAGTATATATTGCCCAGTGCCCAATCACACACTTATTCTCAGGTCATCTGTAGCAGTTCTGTTATTTTTAAAATTATTATTTAGTTTCTAATTAGAAATATAATGTAATTTTAAATGAATCCCCAAATGAACATAACATTTGGTCACAAAAGTCAATGCAGCCACACAAGTAAGTAAATGTCATAGGTTATTATTTACTTTTTGTTCCCATTTTGACACTAATTTAGATCACCTGTAGCCACTAATAGACTTCTAAAGGTTTCCTCCCCGTCTCAGTCCCTAGTATGTTTTGATATTTTTGGGCAGACCATAGGGTCTGTCTGAATTTTGTGTAATTATTTCCGTCATTGGCCACCAGGTTGTGCAAATTATAGGTAGTCTGCAATTTAAGTGGATAAACATTTTGAAACTGAAGTTTTTAAATCAAATTAATCTCATAATATTATACCTCTTTCAGTGTATCTCTAACATAATTGTCATTGATGTCCTCCAGTCCAGGTGGTGGGTTAGGGAGCAGGGCCAGAGAACGATATAGAAAACCTTGGTTTGGCTCCTGCCTGCAGCAGACAGACTGCCAGCATTCTTCCAAATGTTTTGTAGAGGCCATTTTCTTGAGCTTCAAAAGCAATAAAATAAATATAGAGGGACAGAAAGACAATGATTATATTTTTGGAGAATGTAAATGAAATAATGATTGTCTATTTTTTTTGGGATGTACAGTATACAAAATGTAATGCATATAAATGAAATAGTGTACATTTTCTCTTTAGCTCGAGTGATTTGGAATATTCTCGTCCAAATTTGGCCTTAAAAAGGCCCTAACAGATGATGTTAGGACCTGGCTGCGGCAAACATTAATCATATTAGCTACTGAAGGGTTACATAAAAAATCTATTTGCACAGTGAGGCCAGTTAGCAGGGTTTTTAAGTTGAATCTGGGGAAAACAGAGGAGGCATTAAGAAAACCATTACATTTTTCAAATGTTGACATAGATTTTATCAAATTTACTCTTCAGCTGTTAAATGGGTCGGTACGGAAACACGGGAGGCGACTGGAGAGGAGGTTGGTGTAATTTCCTGAAATGCAACAATTCAGAATTAATTTGAGTTATAGATGACTATTGTCATATCATCTGCTGTCTAATTTGGTGAACTGAACTGTGTTCTTAACAGCTGGTAATTGTTTTAAAGCATGCTGTAATGTAGTTGGTGACTTCAAAAATTTGTAATTAAACAGTATTCATAGCTAAAATGTGTTTACCTCTAGAGCATCTTCCACCCTGTGTCCAGTATTTCTGAAATATATCTACCAAAAATAACAACAATCACATTTCTGTGTTTCAGCAATTAAAAAAGTATACCAAAGTAAAATGAAACACAAGGTTGGGAGTCAGGAAGGCTTATGCAATAATTTGAAATGCTTTTCCTGAATAACATATTTTGGTGAATGTACCACGTGAGATATGCACGTTTTTACAAACCAAATAGTGTGGAGGGGGGCTGCGCACTGTTTGGTGGAGCGCTGTATGGAATGTTTTTTACATTAAAAACCTACAGTCATTACTTTTGTTCTGTACTGTTATAGACCAGCTTTTCACAAAGTGGGAAATGAAATAAATAGTGGTTGAACATGTATTTCAATATTCAAATGTGCTTATACATTATTTAAGTGATGTTTTCATGTCTGAATAGTCCCGTATCACTGGCTAAAATAATGACCTAGTGTCTGGATAAATATTGACATAATATTTAATAGTCTTATTGGCATACAACCAGAAAAACTTTTATTGATTACTTGATGAGAGACTTCCAGTAGGCAAGTCAAACTATAAACTGGATAATGACCATATGTAACAACAAAGTACAATTAAGTGAAAAAGGAAGATCAATGTTATTGTCACAATGTTACCAGTGTCTGTGTGCTTAAAGTGATGGTTCGAAGAAACAAACCCCCTTAAGATTTTTTCCCTTAATATAACATTGGTCGAGTTAGAGCTATCAGCCGAATGGCTTAGTGCAGGCGCTTATTGAACCAAGGGTATATCTCGTAAATAACCCCAGTAATAATGCCCGGAATGGTACCAAACTTATACCATGGCATTTAGGCCTGTTTACGCTAAATTATGACACTATTACGGATTACATGTCTATTTTTTATTTCAGAACAAATATTCATTTGAGGAATGGCATATTTCTCAATGCAATACACTTTTATCTTTAGAAAAGTTTTACTTTTTACTGGTGAAGCGAGTAACCGTTATGCACTCATCATTTCACAACATGGCACCTTCTGTCAAGATCGGAAATTTGGATTGATAATATGCTTTGAATAATTAGCACTGCATTGTGCCGGAGTCCCGGAAGTCTCGAACCACTGACTATCATGACGTAGTCTGTCCTGCAATGCCTGTCCCTATCTTGACATTTTGTCTTTTGAGTAGTTAATCTTTTAGCTTCGCTTTATAGTTGTTCTTAAGCAAAGCACTTTACACTCATTTGATTCTGTGTGATATCATTGTATTCACTATTGCGCTGGATAAGAGTGTCCACTACTGTACTATACAAATGTAACAATGAGTAAAATGTATAAATTGCATAAATATATAAAATGTTTACATTCCTAAATTGCTTAAAATAATTTGTTTAATGTTTCTTTCATCAGGCCGCTCTCACATTGTCACGATTGTGTTGATGGTGGAGAGAGGGAGACCCGAAGACAGATGGATGTAGCAGGTTTTTGTTCAGTTTATTTGGCACCAACCGGGAAAACAGCTGATAGACATCTCGATGTAGAGGTGGCATTGTGATTTCATCGCCCCAAGTTGAAAGCAACCGTATTTTAGCGCATAAAGCGCGCACCCGATCATTTTTGTAGAAAGGTGACACAATCTCCCCTCACCCAGACCTGCATTGATGGCCACTCAGCTATTCAATCTGTTACAAATGTTAAACACCGAACACAAATGTTAAACACCAAACCCCCCCACCTGCTGATTATATGAAGCCAGCTATTGCCTGAGTGGATTACCCGCATTAATGTTAGTGCATACTCAAACTCAACGTAGCTATAGGCTTTTTCAATATTAAAACTGGCCTATACATTTAAGTGATTTTATTCTTGTCTGAATAGCCCATTCTCACTGGCGAAAAAAACATTAGTGATGGTATATATTATCAAGCTTGCGTTTAAAAAATCCTACATTTGTAGGCTACTTAGGAAGAGAATTACCGTATATACCCGAATATAAGACGACCCTGAATATAAGACGACCCCCCCATTTTCCAGATTTATTTTTGGGGACAGAAAAGATTTTTGGGGAAAAATCTGGTTTTCAACAGAAAATAATTTTATTTGAAAATTCGGTAACACTTTATTTTGAGAGTCCATCTCTAGATGCTCTACATATTATCTGTATACTGTCAACAACATTTTAACAAACTATCTACTAACCCTAATCCTAACCTTAACCATTCCCCTTATGTTAAACCTAACCTTAACCATTACCCTAAAACATATTCTAAACTTACCCCTACACTTAAAATACACAATTAGTTGCTTATCAACAGATGGTTTGTTGATAGTTTGTTGATGATATGACTATCTGTAGAGCACATACAGATGGAATGTCAGACTCTCCAAATAAAGTGTAACCGAAAATTCTAGTGATAATTAATTGAAAAAAACAACAACATTTTAACACCATTCATTAAATGTGCTATAATGTAATACATGTACTGTAATAAATCCAAAAATGACGCCAATGTCTCATCAGATATTAAGGAAACATGTTAAGCTGAAATAGCCTACTATATTTTCTGAAAACAATGTCAGTATTTTTTATTTTGGAAAAGTACGTTCCGACACGGAATTTGTCTATGTTTTGGCCTGTGTGTTGTTATCAACTGCCCATTTTGACAGCACGAACGGATTGCCAGGCATACCTGTAAAAACGCAAACCCAGTGCGCTACAGCCATGGAAGCAGCAAACAAACAAAAAAGATCATAGAGATTCTAGACAACCTAAAAAAACTATGCATGTTTCTAAACGGTTCCATGACCATAGACGTAGTAAAACACAGTTCGCTTGTCATGATTGCGCTGATCTTGTTCGTCCCATTAGTTTTTGATTCTGGGAGTACCCATTTTTTAACGCTTGCTGTCCGTTTTACATATAGCACATTTAAATATTTGGATTAATTTGTCACAAAATAAAGTGCACTCTGTCAGTGAGTTCAGAAATGAATGATATAACTGTTTCGAACGTGTTGGTTTATTTGACCAACTTTTGAAGCGCTTTTCTCAAGATGATCTCTTTATCTCTCCATGGCGAGACAATTTATTGTTTATTTAATATATAACACTGTCATTAATTAGCCTATTGTGTTGGCGCCCTCTGCTGTTTCCCCCTGCTTTCTCAGTTTTCCCCGTGATTTTGTCTATATCGCGAATATAAGACGACCCCCAATTTTTCTGCCTGTTTTTAGGACAAAAACCTCGTCTTATATTCGGGTATATACGGTAAGAATGCGCCTATGCAAAACAAGTGGGATTAATCAAACGATCCTAAGACAGTTTTAGGCTCACCGGTACGAAATCCCAATTGATAAATTCCACTTGTTCTTAGTGTCAGTGGTGGTGCACAGTGTCTACGATTTGCCGATCAACATACCCCTAATTACCTGCGGGAAACATAAGCTACAATGAGGTTCATTAAATGTACGACATAATCCAAATTTCCGAGCTTGACAGAAGGTGCCATGTAGTGTAAAATGATGAGCGCATGATTGTTACTGCTTCACCAGTAAAAAGTAAAACTCCGCTAAAGATAAAAGTGTATTGCATTGTGAAATATGCTGTTCTTCAAACGAAAACAGTAATAGACATCTAATCAGTAATAGCGTCACAAGTTAACCTAAATAAATGCCATGATATTTGTCCTGCTGAATATATTGTATTCCAAACTCATGCAATCATATTTAGAAGCATATGTTCCGCTTATTATCACCCGTAAATTGCATGGACTACTGTATCATTCATATAGCCTATACTGTACCAGAAGCGTCATGCACCTGTTTTTTTAAGGGGGCACAGTTTTTATTTATTTATTTATTTATTTATTTAACCTTTATTTAACCAGGTATGTTGACTAAGAACAATTTCTTATTTACAGCAACGACCTGGGAGCAATTAGGGTAAAGTGTCTTGCCCAAGGACACAACAACATTTGGCTCAGTCGGGAATCGAACTGGCAACCTTCTGACTACAAGTCTGACTCACTACCCACTGAGCCACCTGCGCACCTACAGTGTGCACAACACACAGAAACAGGTGCCCAGAAATACTGATATTAAAAAGAAAATCCACTTGGCTCAAAAAGTTTAATTGGGCATGACGCCCCTGTACTGTACTATTTTTTGGGTGGGCTTTTACGCCCATCTGGGTGCCATCTACAGTAGCTACTGTAGAATATGGTAGGAGAAACGCCCCGGAACAAGCCGAAATCATGGCATGTAGGCTATTCATCTTCCTTGACAGCAGAAAGTGAAATATAAAGAACGTTTTGTCCCTAAAGTTTAAAACAATTGAATTTCTAGCGGAAAATGGATAGCCTACTCGAGTTGTTTTTTGTAGCCCTACATGTATATTTTACTGTCAAAACGAAGTCTGCTGTACATATAGCAAATCTTTCATCGTAAGAATAATAATGGGTGGGTGAATACCATGCTTCAATTAATAAAACTATGAATTTTGTATTCGCTCTCAGTTTTCGGATAATGAAACACTTTAGTATTCGTAACTGCATTTGCGTTGTAAGTCTAAGGATTTTTTGTAAGGATTAGATCACTATGACTAGCCATACAGAGGAAAAGTAAGGAAAAACCCAAATGAGTAGGAGAGGATGGGATCAAATGTGCAATAAATAGAAATGTAATTAATGAATCGATATATGTATAAATATTTTTTTTAAGTTCATAAAATGTATAGCTCCGCCACCCGATTTCATCGTCCATCACGATGTTTCACTGTAGACATAGTCCGATACCAAATTAGTAGACATCGCCCAACCCAAATACTGAAAACTCTCTTTTGTAGAAATTGTGCAGCTGCATCAAAATGACACATTCTGTATGCTTTGTACTATCAACCTGTTCATTTATGCCAGTTTTTTTGATAATGCCAGATAGTGTAGTTGACTCTACTATTAGCACTTTCAAGCTGATGGTGGATGTGTGATTAATATGATTTAGCTATAGAGAATAGATCAGAGCAAATTTGTATTTCCAAATTAGTTTAGCTAAAGTGATGGCTAACTAAAAGCAAATGCAACTTGTACTGAAACATGAAATTAGTCACACACTGAGTGATTATTTTGTGTCCTTAAACACAATTGCATGTGATCAAATATTACTGGAATATATAATTCATGCAGAATGTGAAGTTATCTATAAATTTAAACTTAAAAGTCAACTGCTATTTGAGCAGGCACAGCACCAAGAATTGCAGAGTTTCAGACATAAAATGTTTAAACTATAATTAATATTTATCATTTAAATTAGTGGGGACAGAGCAATATAACCTTATGCCAGTGTTTCTCAAACTTTTTCTGCCATTCCCCACATTGGAGGTAGGAAAGGGATCTGAGCCCCACCTGTCCGCATTTGCCCCAACAAAATGGTTAAAAACTAAGCTTTAAGTTTTACTGTTATAATTAATTTGTTAACATCATATTTTAAAAACATAACCTCACATAACACCATTAACTTTGAAATAGAGAAAAAAAAAGGTATAATATATTATCACTTTGCATGAAATAAGAATATGTTTATAAATACATAGGTTAATTATAATAATAATGCAGTGTTTGCATTTTGCCTTTGATAACATCAAATTTAGAAACGTACAAAATTAAATTGTGGACTAGTTGTGCTTTTCCTTCATTTTGTCACTTTGCAACCTGCATGCAAGAAGAACAAACTAAATTGACAAAAAATGAATAACCTTGTTCAATATTTTAGTGGCTGCAATGAGCCTGTTTTGCAGTACTTTATTTTTCAAAATGAGGTTGTAGGCTTGATTCTGCCACTCTCAAATCATGCTCAATGATGAGATGAGATCTGTATTTAGTTTTCAGGGAAGCAACAGCAGAAAATCCCATCTCACAGACATAAGATGTAGCAAAAGGAAAAAGAATGGTCAGATTCCTCTGTCCAAGCCAGAATCTCAGTCTCTGACCTGGAAACCTTGGCGAGTGGAGTCGCTAGTCATCTCAATGAATTGCTCTGCTTCTGCAGAGGATTATCGTGTATGAACCAATCCTATCCGATCATAACCAATCAAAGCATGATGGAAGCATTGCCTCCTCTCACATAACTTCACCTGCGCATATCGCTGATGGACACGTGTTACTTTATAAAAACGAGTAATTTTTACACTTTGTAATGTCACATTTTTCAATATTTGTGTTGTTTTATTTTTGAAAAATCAATTATTGTCTCATCCAGTTGTTTTGAGGAGACACTGCCTCCCTTGCCAGCCTACATTCACATAAAAGGTTTAAAAATTGTACTTGGCTTATTTTATCCTGCCATCGAGCCAGCCACAGAATGCCCAAATGGCTCGAAAGCATTTTATACAGCTATGTTCACAAGCCTAGAGGTTCCCGACCGCTGTTGTAAGCAGACAGTTTCGTCACAGTATGAATTTGGAATTACTGATATAAGCGTTTTGTATTTCATTTTTACAATGAGCAGAATAATTACAACAGGCGGCAGTGTCAGAATGAGCCACCCATAGCAACGCGTCATGGCAACGACACTGACACGTAAAAAATGAACGTGAATTTTCCGACTTTTGAGCACATTGTTACTGTTTTGTACAAGTTTTCATATTAATTATAATTCAAATTCTGTTTTAAGGCTTACATTTAGGCCTAAATGTGTCATTTTATTTTGAGTGTATGGTCAATAAATAAAGGAATTAATTGAGATGGGCACAAAAATGACAGAATTTCCTCCCGATTGTTGCGCCCCACTTGGCATGTCTCTATTCCCCACCAATGGGGCGCGCCCCATAGTTTGAGTAACGCTGCCTTATGCCGTAGCACTTCCTGAGTGAGAGAGCTCCCGATGAGAGAGATGGTCAAATAATTACATAACATGCTGTAAAATATATATAACTAAAAAATGTCATTGTTCCCCATGTATGTGAATAATAAAAAACCTTTGAAATGGGAAAACATAATGTTAACATAATGGCCCTTTGAGAAACAGATAATTCATGCTAAATGTTTGAGTTCATAAATCTTGATTCAATTATTTAAAAAAGCTATATCTTACATCAGGAGTACCAGCATTGATCCACTCTGCTGGATCAAGGACCTACTGTTTTAAAGAAATTGAATTAACATTAAGTCTATGAAAATGTATACCAAGACATTAAATTAGTAGTCAAGTTTCATAGACATGTACAGAGGCATAGCTGGAGGCACCGATTCTGGGTGCAGTGTTTAGAGGTGTTGCTTTAGAAGTCTGTGTCCTTTCGGCACCAAAATGTTGGTGACAACATTTTAAAGTTGAATTTGTACACTATTTTTTGTTCCAGGACTGTAGGTTGTACCTCAAACGGGCATAATATGCTATTGTTTCCATAGACACTGATCAGCCATAATATAATGACCACTGACAGGTTAAGTGAATAACCCTGATTGCTAGTTGACTGGGTCAAATCATCTCCAAAACTGCATTTGTTGCGATGTGTTTCCTGCATTGGTCAGTACCTATCAACAGTGGTCCAAGGAAGGAAAAGTGGTGAACTGGCGACAGGGTCATGGGTGGCTAAGGCTCATTGATGCACGAGGGCAGTGAAGGCTGGCTAGTGTGTTCTGATCCAACAGACCACCTACTGTAGCTCGAATTGCTTAAAAGGTTCATGCTGTTTCTGATGGAAAGGTGTCTCAACATAGTACATTGCAGTTTGTTGCATATGGGGCTGCTGTTTTGGTGCCCGAATTTGGACCTACACAATATTATCCAACTGCAGCCACAAATAAGCGTTCTTGTGCTGGTGATGGTTCCGGTTTTCACAAACCGGAATGCCCCAGAACACATTCCATAGCGTTCAAATAATTATATTACAACATTCACGGTTAAGGTTAGAGGCATGAGGTTAATAACCAACGCAGTCTTGCGGCATTTCATGATGTAGTCACGCAATTTTTATCTTATTTGTGTACATAAGTGCAATTATTTTTTTTGTCTCTCAGCACGTTTCCAAACAAATGTATTTCAATTGGAAGCATCATGACGTAGCATTTCAGGAAAGTTTTTCTTAATTTATTTTAGATGTCCTGAAACGTACAATGTAGTTTTTGGCCACTAGGGGTCTCTCAATCAAAACAATAGCAAAACATGTACTTCCATGTTGAGAAGTAGCGTTGGATCACGGCTTAGGTTGTCGTCATCAATGACAACCTGGCAATATAGCGTCTATGGCAGAAAAAAAGTTCAATGACAAAGTAATGTATTGTTAAATATATTATAACTTCATGTTGTTTTGTGGTTCCCTGGAACTTAGAGCAACTAGAGGAGTCAAAGGTTATATGACGCCATTAACGGGCGACAAAATGAAAAGTCCTGTGTCTTTTAATTACATTACAATTTTTTCTGTATTTGAAAGTCGTTGGAAAAATTGGGGATACTGTAAGTACACAAATACAAAAAATATATTAAATAAATATAAGAATAGTGATGTTTGCTGTTTTAATGCATAATACGTAATTTGTTATCGTTTTGGAAAACTCCATATTTTACCAAGGTTTCATTCAGTGGAAAATTATGGATTTGATCAACTGGTCTCTAAACGCAATTGACACCATATTCTCGACGAGAAGCGGGGGTTCGGGGGAACCTGACTGCCCTGCCGGAACGTATGCAGCTGGCTACACGATGGACGCATGGGCGAGGTGGCGGGTCGTGTGTCTGGCGGCTCTTTCCGTGGAGGACGTTGAAGATATTTACCTATTCGGAACCATGATAACAGGTCTTCTGCTGATGGGATTAGGCGTTGCCCTGGTTTATCATGAAATTAAGAAGACGGTGACAGCTGTTAATTGCCCCACAGGGCTGCCCGTTATGATTGAAACAGTGGGCAGAGCCGTTTGCACTCAGACTGGGTCTATTGACCACAAGTTGGTTAACATCACAGAGTAGCTCTCAGCTTTGCATAGGAAAGTGGATCGTCTCGGAGACCAAAATGGACCAAATTGACTCAAGAGGAACAGACGTGCAGATTTGAATGTGGCTGTTTGCCCCAAGAAGTCAACACATCTTATCTATTTCGGCTCCTCCACAACCAACCACTGGCCTTGGACGAGGCACGGTTGGATAACAAATTCTCCTGGTCAGCGCTGCAGTGAAATGCTCTTGTTTTTGTTCCCTCCCCCCATCACCAGACACCTGGTGATTGTGACTCTGTCTGGGACGGGTCCAAGGCTGCCCCGTATCGACATCCTGCGGACTTGTCACCTTAGGACTGTTGCCAGCCACGGAAAAATCTCCAGGCCTACACACACACACAAACTCCCACACATATGTACAGATACACCTCCCACACCCCATCCCCCCGCCTTCACAGCTTCATACCCGCCAGCCTGATAAGACGGATCTTGATAGCGCCTACGAAGGCTGCAGTCGAAGATGGGGTGTCTCATTTCCCTTTTCCCCGCCCCATCACCCCTGTCGCGAGTCTTGTTCAGAGTGTAGTGTACTGACTGTGCTATGTTGCCAAGGTGTTTTTTTTTTCATGTTCCACACTGTGCCCCCGAAGGGGCATAATATGGGGCTGCTCTTTTTTTTTCCCCCTCATCTTTCCTCATGTAATGCTGTATTGTTTTTCTAATCCCTGTCTTCCTGTCCTGTCTACCCGATTGTGATGTTTTTGTGTGGACAGGTTGATGGCCAATTTCACTAGGACTTGTGACTATGTGACAATAAAGTTGATACTTGATTTGATATTTGAGTGGTTAAGGTTACAATAAGGGCTTGGGTAAGACATATGGTTCAATTAATGACAGAAATAAAAAATAGTATTTTACATGGGCTTAACAGCAAAGTTTAAGAGTGATTAGGGTTTGGGTAAGGCTTATGGTTAATGTAATGATCAGTGTTGGTCACGTTACTTTAAAAAAGTAATTAGTTACAGTTACTAGTTACTTTTTTACAAAGAGTAACTGAGTTACATCATAATAATAGTAACTAATTCCTATGGAAAGTAACTATTGTGTTAAAAAATACAGTATGCCAAATAACTTGGAAGCCCCCAATATTAAATATATTAAATGAATGAAATAAACACAAAATAGAATCAATTATTAGTCTGAGTTATAAGAGTTTGCGGCGGGGGACAAAAATCTAGTTTAAGTTGCTCTAATGTTGTGGCTCCATCTCCTTTAGTAGCGGAGCTCACCTTATCAGCTGCATTCTTGGCCACTAGTTTTCTGGCGGCATGTGACGAGGTGAGGTGCTTCATTAGATTCGAATTACTTGCCACCGGTTATACTTACAGTTCGTGAAAGCTACCTTTGTACTCGTTGGACTTGCAATCGCTCTGACTCCTGGTCATTGTTGTGTGTGACTGTGTCTGTGCGTGTGAACTGAACAGTGAACAACACCCACCCTAGTCTGCCTCTGGTTGGTTGGCAAATGATGGAAATGTACTCTTAAGCCAATCATCATCAGTTGTGGTTGTCTACCACACACACACACAAGAGAAAAAACTTTGCAGGTCCTACAGAGAGAAAGCATACTCAGACGAAAACCGCTTCATTGAGCTTGATAAGAAGTAACGCCACATTTTGTCAGTAACGACGTTGTAACGGGGTAAACAGTCATTTGTTTGATAACTTGTTACTGAAAAAAGTAACACCATTTATAATGCCGTTATTCCCAGTGATACAAAGTAAAAATCGACAGTCTGCATCACGCTGCAATGGAGAACAAAACACACAAAGTGTCCGTCTGGATTTGAAATCGCAAACACGAATGGTCGATTAAACGCTACCAAAAACGCTTGTGTCATAACGAGAACGCCGAAGCTGGACCCTGCTCCCATATTAGGCATGGGGTCAATTTTATGGCTGATCAGTGTAAATTATTAAGGCAAAAAAAAACTTACTGTGATAGGCCTGTGTGTAGGAGTTGAATGCCCGGTGGCTGATGTAGCTGTGGCCTGTGGGTTTGAAAATGTAACATAATAGTGACAAGTTTTTTTGGTTGGACAAAGGTAGATTGCTTCTCCCAAATGAAGTTGTATATGCTGTTTCAAGATGAAGTATTTTGGTGAAACAAAAACTTACTGAGGTGGGCCTGTGTGTAGGCATGGAATGCCCGGTGGTTGATGTAGCTGTGCTATTGTCCTGTTGGTATCAACATTTTAAAGGTGAATGTGTAAAAAATGTTGTTTTTTAGCGGAAGCCACACCTCTACCCTGATACATACAGTTAAGCAAAATGGAAAGTTGACAAAGAAAAACAAACTAATCTTTACAAACCTTTGGCCTTATGTACAATGCCGATCGATTAAGTCCAGCACTCTTTATTGCTGACGGGCACATAGACACCAAAACTAGGGGTAGAACTGTACGATTTACGTCTACCCTGCACAGTTCAAATGAGTCTGACAATTGAGGAAATTCATTCCTTAGTGTAGCAACAAACTGCTCCTCATTTTGTGATGAAGAAACTGTTACTCAATGCTGTACCGTTCCATCTGCAAAAGATCAGAATTAGTGTTACCTTTCCATTACAGTTTTTCCCGATTGCTAAAACACTAAAAGTGAATGCTCATAACAAAGCGTCGAAACCGTAACGTTTGCATGCATTTGGTACACTCAGGCACCAAATGAATAAACACAATGTCGGCATGGCACCGTAAACAATTCTGTAACACACCGTGCAAAACACTAAACACATCGTGCATGTGTTACACACATTGGCCAATGATGAAACACTCTGCAGTCGGCACGTCCATTTAATAGTCAAAACACACACGACATTAGCAACACTCCCGCACACCCAGTAAAACACTTAACCGGTAATTGAACACCAATCAGTCACAGCTGTAGCCTTATAAATGGAATTCATGTTTGCGCACCTGTCGCGAGACAATCGCAAATTTTGACATGTTGGTGTCTGCATGTTCTGTTACAGACTGTCATGGGCTTCGATGCAGCAGCGCAGCCGCATGAATATATTTACATCGACGAAGCTGGGTTAATCTGAAAAAAAAAACAGACGTTGGGGCCGAAACATCATCGGCCAAAGGGCCATTGCGAACGTCCCCGGGCAGCGTGGGGGCAACATCACTATGTGTGCTGAAATTAGTGGTCAGGGGGTCCTCCATCACCATGCCACCTTGGGTCCTTACAACACTGCACACATACTGACATTTTTAGATGCACTACATGCCATAGTCACACAGGACGGACCAGGGCAGCCCCTGTTCGTTGTTATCTGGGATAATGTCAGTTTCCACCGGGCTGCTCTGGTCTGGGACTGATTCGCCAATCACAACCTTTTCACAGTGCTGTACCTGCCCCCTTATTCCCCGTTCCTTAACCCGATGGAGGAATTATTTTCAGCATGGCGGTGGAAGGTCTATGACCGCCTACCACATGCACGCATGCCGCTCCTGCGAGCAATGGAGGAGGCATGCGGAGACATCGAGGTGGGGTCAATCCACGGGTGGATACACCACGCCCGGCAATATTTTCCCCGTTGGCTTGCAAGGGAGAACATCGCCTGTGATGTGGCCCGACCCCAATCGACGGCGTGATCCCTAAGTTGTAATGGGAATTGTGTACAATGTATCACAAAGGCTTGGTTGTGGGAATAAAATGGTTTAAAAACTACAAATGACAGAAGTGTCTTGAGTAAAGTTGACCAGTGTGTTGTGTCTGTTTGACTGTTCATTGTTCAGGTGCATGTGTGTTCCCTATCGATCTGAAGAGGGCCTTTTAAAGTCAGAGTGTTAAGTTTTGATTGCAGAATGGCAGTTTTGACATGGCAGTTCAATGTTAATCTTCAAGTGTTGTGTAAAGCATTCTTGTGTGTTGACTTTTGACACAATGAGTCAAATTATGCATTTTGTGTGTTAGAAAAAACTGTAAAAAGAAATATAGTCTTGTGAAATTACAAGTAATTTGTAATGTATTTCGATGTAGATTTTTCTGCATCTAAAGAATTGCTATCCAGACTGGGAGTGGTTCTGTTAGTTTACCTAGAGAATGGAGGCACTTGGAGGCAGCTCTGCCCTAAAGGATGAGATAAATTTCATTGGTCTACTCATTGTATAGGGTAGTGCTTGTTTGTGTTACCCTAATGTTGACCTTACATAACCTTAACTGGCTGTGAATTAAAGTGAGTAATTTCGGAGTTGAATGGTAAAGCTCTGCATTTTTTACTGTAAAATCAGCGTAATTCCAGTTACCTACTTACCCATCCCAATTTGTCATGTCTAATGCCTCTGAAGCATCGACAAAGACTATTTAGCAACCAGTTTACAGAGGTGTTTACACTGTCTTGTACCCTTTATTTTGTATACATCTATTAACCAAAGATAATCTTTACAATATGTTTAAACATACTTTTTTTATTACTCCTCATTTGGAAGAGAGAGAACCAGCTCATTTTTGGCAATGTGGAAAAACCATGGAAATTGTTGTGACGGTGATCTACAACTATTTAGTGTTAATTTAAAGGTGTATGCCAGAATTTGGATCAGTTTAATGAATTTGAACCTACCCCTTGTTCTAACAAATCGATCCACACCCCTAGAGAGGAGAACTATCCTGAAAGTTGTTAGTGAAGGGGTAGGCCTTCTCTGTCTCCTTGCCCCTGCATGTGAGTTTCAGAATGTCTGCAACCTAAGAAGCAGAATTAAGCAGCCACACATAACATACCATTTGAAAATGAAACAGGATGTGTTATTAACCTGCAAATTTAAAAGCTATAATTTACTAAATTTTGTAGCCAATTTTACTCAACGGACAGAAGGTCATAGAGTAATGTCTAAATTACACTATATATCATTTTGATGCCCCTAATCATCATTATGAGAACAGACACCATAACCTGCAAGAATTACAGAAGAGGGCTTCCCTCCCTCCCCGCCCTTGAGAGGCCCGCGGCTTCAGGTTTGGAGTCAGCTGTATCTCTCGCGCTCCCCACGTACGTCACGCACGCTCTTAGTTTTTCTATAGCTCGTCTAAATTGCAATAGAGATGACCATGGTACCATCTCGATTTCCGGGAGATTGTATGTCATTTGCGGGCATCTAGGAGCCGCGATTAAAATGCTAGAGGGTTGGGATGTCTGCCTCCTATGTTGTCATTAGCTAGCAAAGTCAGTAAAAATGGCATGACATAGGCACTAACATTAAAAGTGAGTTAGATAGCTGTTAGTTTGTTTATGGATGTTGTCGTGTATTGTTTTTTCGTGCATTTCAGTCTTGGTATATTTAGCTTTCATTGCGAATGCAGTGAGTAATGCCACCAATTTTTTTGAGAAGACGCGCCTAAAGACATTTTATTTAATTGGATATTCACCGATAGGGACTCCGCCCCTGCCACGAACAGCCAATTACCTCCCTTGGAGGGAATATTAACCGTTGTGTGAAATTTCTACCGTGAAGATGCACCCATGCACCTGCATTAACTGTTTTAGTTTTACAACACAGAGGAATTTAACATTAAATATGACAGACTTGAAACTGCTATGGTTTCAGCGATTGGTTCAAGATAGTAGCCTAACAGAGAGATATTTTCGAACATGGGTATGCCACCTGAAAGAGGCATCATTAGCCAAATAAATTGGTATTAAATGTTGCTTTAAAAATATCTGACTTTATTCTTAAATATAGAACGTATACTTTCAGAGAAAAATTTGTATCAATACAGTCAGTACCTCATACATTTTTGGCTACAGTAACATGCAAACAGATATTACAACTAGCTATGCCATTCCTTGAAATATTTTTAAACTTAATTGACATTAAGACAAACTATTTGGCTAAATACAATGTACTCCACTACACAACCTGTAGGCAATATCTTGAACTAAACTGTTCACAAATCTCCTGGTTGCTGTCCATCTCTTGTGAATTTAAAGAAATGACTCTCTCAACTTAAGAGTGGAAACGATTTCGTAGAGTTATGCAGTGTTGTTGAATATTTCTATTTGTCATCCCAGATAGATGTTTATTTTTTTACAAATTAGACAAGCAGCATTATCTCAGCGGATCTCTATTCAACTGGCGCACTGAGTCAGTTCGCGCCTGTTATTTATACTCTTAATTAAGACGTAGTGATTCGCTCTTTCGAATTTTATCCAAGGCGTTAATTGGTTCGTCAGTTATTGTGACATTTAATCTAAACAGCAACTTAAAATTAGTTATTGATCGATTAAATATATATAGATTTTTTTAAGTGTCCCCCCAAAACATATTAATAATAATATTTAAAAAAAAGTATCTTAGGTACTTCCCCTCATAGAAGTGTTACTATATTTAGAGCCAGAATTTGTTTTTTTTTTCCCAAAAAATTATTTGAGCATAAATTTACTTCAACATTTTAAGAAAAAGATGTCATAAATGTTCAAGTATAAAATATTGACTTATAAACACTATCGAGTTTAATTCATTCCATATTCATTATTTGTGTGTGTGTGTGTGTTCATATTTATTGTTTAGTCCACTATCGAGTTTAATTCATTCCATATTCATTGTTTAGTCCACAGACTGAAAATTTTTAAAGTGCGTGTCTAAAAGTCTGAATGTTTGATTTACGTGTGCCATAAATGAATATTTAAAGTTTTACCTTCCAATTAATGGCAAGCAAAAAATGATTTTTCATAGGACAATTTCAACATAGTAGTCAGTCCTCAATTTCAAAATTTACAAGGAGCTTATGTAGTTTAGAAGACAAAGGTACAATGGCTTAGTGCCTATACATAATCTGACCAAGTACCCCAAAATGTGAAGCGTTTTATGGACATAAATCTTTCATCATGTCCCCGAGCAACACACTTTAAACTTAATAACTCCCAGATCATCGCTATAAATGACAATGTTTTATTTTGTTAGCTTTTTACCAATTTTCAGGCCTTGTTTATTTTTGAATCATTATATATATTGTTATTACCTATTTGAATTTAGATCAACTAGTGACTTTAAATGAATAACTAAAATAAACATTAGTACGTTTGACATAGGCCTACTATTGATCTACTACAATACTGACCAACAGTCCCTAAAGATATAGATCAACAGGGGCCTCATGTATAAACGTTGTGTACGCACGAAAAGCTTGCGTACGCTGGTTTCCAAGCACACGGTGTGATGTATAAAAATTTACTTGACGTGAGAATATGCGGGCCGTCACGGAAACTTTTGAGCAGGCGTGAGAATGTGCGGGCGTACGCAAAGTCTTGTCTTGCTCTGTAACGTGACAAATTCTAACTGAAAAGTGACATAACTCACCAAACATAAATAAAGTTTCCACTACAGTTACTGTCATAAGTCTATGACGTTGACTATTCTAAAAACATAATTACATCCGCTAATAAAAGTTCGATCATTGATGTGGATGACTCACATCAAAATGCCAAAACCAA
>JACXGM010018448.1:0-19032 GCA_016801145.1 Umbra pygmaea | reverse complement strand
CTTGATAAAACACAGTGGACCAACACCAGCAGCTGACATGGCACCCCAGACCATCACTGACTGTGGGTACTTGACACTAGACTTCAGGCATTTTGGCATTTCCTTCTCCCCAGTCTTCCTCCAGACTCTGGCACCTTGATTTCCGAATGACATGCAAAATTTGTTGTTGTTTTGTTGTGCTGCTTCTCTGTAGCCCAGGGTAGGCGCTTCTGCCACTGTTTCTGGTTCAAAAGTGGCTTGACCTGGGGAATGCAGCACCTGTAGCCCATTTCCTGCACACGCCTGTGCACGGTGGCTCTGGATGTTTGTACTCCAGACTCAGTCCACTGCTTCCACAGGTCATCCAAGGTCTGGAATCGGTCCTTCTCCTCAATCTTCCTCAGGGTCCGGTCACCTCTTGTCGTTGTGCAGCGTTTTTTGCCACACTTTTTCTTTCCCACAGACTTCCCACTGAGGTGACTTGATACAGCACTCTGGGAACAGCCTATTTGTTCAGAAATTTCTTTCTGTGTCTTACCCTCTTGCTTGAGGCTGTCAATGATGGCCTTCTGGACAGCAGTCAGGTCGGCAGTCTTACCCATGATTGCGGTTTTGAGTAATGAAACTGGGAGTTTTTAAAAGCCTCAGGAATCTTTTGCAGGTGTTTAGAGTTAATTAGTTGATTCAGATGATTAGGTTAATAGCTCGATTAGAGACCCTTTTCATGATATGATAATTTTTTGAGATAGGAATTTTGGGTTTTCATGAGCTGTGTGCCAAAATCATCAGTATTAAAACAATAAATGACCTAAAATATTTCAGTTGGTGTGCAATGAATCTAAAATATATGAAAGTTTAATTTTTATCATTACATTATGGAAAATAATGAACTTTATCACAATATACTAATTTCTTGAGAAGGACCTGTATATATCTATCTATCATAATCTATATGTCTTTCTGCTCCTCCAGACAGAGACATCGACAAGAATATCAGTTTTAAACATGATTTTTTTCTGTTTACCGTATTATTTATGAGGATGAATTACATAACATGCCAATATAATTACAGAACATATTTGAGTGTTCTTTTTGCAAATGTGTCTTTATTTGCATTTACGTTGTCTACAATCTTGTTTTATTTTACTTGTATTTCACCACAGGCTGTTGATTTTGAGAATGGCTTTGTGAAATGTTATTAATTATTATTAATGAGAGGCAGTATTTTGATTTTGTTTAGCTACACAACGGTCTGCAGTTTCAGACAGCTTCACGTTTCACCCATCTGCAGGCGGTGTCGCCATTTCTGATTTCAGCCGTTTTTGTGCGTACGCTTGGGTCAAAGAGTTGCCTTGAAGGACCGCACATTTTCCCATCAAGTTTGCTTTTTATAAATCCCAATTATTGCGTAGAGAGCTGCGTACGTACATTTTCCCATCAAGTTTGCTTTTTATAAATCCCAATTATTGCGTAGAGAGCTGCGTACGTCTTCTTTTGTGCGTACGCCACGTTTATAAATGAGGCCCCAGGACTGCTTAGTTTGCAACTATTTTAGCTTTTGTTTCTCTTTTTGCTATTTGGTAAAACTTTTTTTGAAGACCACATATATGTACACATTAAACTTCATTACGCTGATCATGTGTAAGGTAAATTCTGCTGCAGAGTGGTACTGCTGCCGGTTTGGTTGTGTCCATTGTGCAATATTATAGCCAATTAATTACTGTGATGTTGGGTGGGGTCCGTGGCAGGTTTTCCCTGTATTCCTGTGTTTGGACGAATTTGCCTTGTTGCCATGCTCTGGTCGGTTGATGTATTGTGCATTTTGTTTAAGCATTCGCAGGTCATGCTGTTTTTGCTTTTCATTTCATGTTTTTTTTTGTGCCGTACTGAACTTGCTGTTTAGTGGATAGTCTATCTATGTTTTGTTGGTCGTATGAGTGGCTCGTTATTTTGGTCAGCATTGTGTGTTCAGGACAACGTGATCTCTCAGAAATCCGTGATACTACCCTGGACACTTGACTTCAAACTCTGTGGCAGTTTCCCGGAATGGCAGAAAAATCTGTGAAATAAACCCGGATCCTTAACTTCTAAATCTGTGGCAGTTTCACGGAATCACACGATGACGTAGCACCGTGTAAATAGCGTAGATTTTGCAGGTTGGTATGATGGTGATGGTGGGCGGGCATAAAAACATGCGACTCACATACCAAAGATTGCGAGTTCAAATCCAAGCAGACACTTTGCATGTATTTTGTTTTCTATTCCAGCGCGATGCAGAAGTGTTGCAAATATGCTTTTTTATCCTTTCTTTCCTCACTATCACCATGGTTACAAACAATATTTTACAACATAACATGTGTTACATGGAGTTAACAGCAAGGTTTCTGAGTGGTTAAGGTTAGGTTAGGGTTTTGGGTAAGGCATAGATCGAATTTACAGCAAGGTTTCTGAGTGGTTAAGGTTAGGGGTTTGGGGTTTGGGTAAGGCATAGATCAAATTTACAGCAAGGTTTTTGGGTGGTTAAGGTAAGGGTAAGGGTCTGGGTAAGGCTTAGATCGAGTTAACAGCAAGGTCTCACTGTGCGCCATCGCAGATTTTTCCGTGAAACTGCCATGGATTTTGGTCCCATTCCGTGAAACTGCCACGGATTATGAAGTTCAAACTCTGTGGCAGTTTCACAGATCCGGATTTGGATACAGAAAGATTTCCCAAGCTTTACACATCCCAAGGAGCACTGTGCAAGCGATAATATTGAAATGGAAGGAGTATCAGACCACTGCAAATCTACCAAGACCCGGCTGTCCCTCTAGAACTTCAGCTCAAACAAGGAGAAGACTGATCAGAGATGCAGCCAAGAGCCCCATGATCACTCTGGATGAACTGCAGAGATCTACAGCTGAGGTGGGGGCGAGTCTGTCCATAGGACAACAATCAGTCGTATACTGCACAAATCTGGCCTTTATGGAAGTGGCAAGAAGAAAGCCATTTCTGAAAGATATCCATAAAAAGTGTCGTTTAAAGTTCACCACAAGCCACATGGGAGACACAACAAACATGTGAAAGAAGGTGCTCTGTTCAGATGAAACCAAAATCGAACTTTTTGGCAACAATGCAAAACGTTATGTTTGGCGTAAAAGCAACACAGCTCATCACCCTGAACACACCATCCCCACTGTCAAACATGGTGGTGGCAGCATCATGGTTTGGGCCTGCTTTTCTTCAGCAGGGACAGGGAAGATGGGTAAAATTGATGGGAAGATGGAAGGAGCCAAATACAGGACCATTCTGGAAGAAACCCTGATGGAGTCTGCAAAAGACATGAGACTGGGACAGAGATTTGACTTCCAACAAGACAATGGTTCACAAATAAACATATCCAGGTGTTAGAATGGCCATGTCAAAGTCCAGACCTGAATCCAATCGAGAATCTGTGGAAAAAACTGAAAACTGCTGTTCACAAACGCTCTCCATCCAACCTCACTGAGCTCGAGCTGTTTTGCATGGGCAAAAATTTTAGTCTCTCGATGTGCAAATCTGATAGAGACATACCCCAAGCAACTTACAGCTGTAATTGCAGCAAAAGGTGGCACTAAAAAGTAGTAACTTAAGGGAGCTGAATAATTTTGCACGCCCAATTTTTCAGTTTTTTATTTGTTAAAAAAGTTTGAAATATCCCAAAAAAAATTTTTTCCACTTCATGATTGTGTCCCACTTGTTGTTGATTCTTCCCAAAAATTTTAGTTTCATATCTTTATGTTTGAAGCCTGAAATGTGGCAAAAGGTCGAAAAGTTCAAGGGGGCCAAATACTTTCGCAAGGCACTGTATGTATGTATGTATGTATGTATGTATGTATGTATGTATGTATGTATGTATGTATGTATGTATGTATGTATGTATGTATGTATATTTGTATGTATGTATGTATGTATGTATATTTGTATGTATGTATGACCTTGTGTTTTCCTACTCCCTACACCAGCAATCCCCAAAATCCTCTCTCATATGAACACATCCCACAACACAGATCTCCATCCCTGGACACCAGCACTTCCCAATCACATGAGCGAATCACGCACAAAACAGATCCCAATCACCCGAATACTGATCACCTGTGCCCTGTTATCTGTCTGTATAAAGTCCCATCTGTTTGTTCCTGTCCTAGTGAAGTATTTTTTGTCTAATGACATACTGAGCATCTTGTAACCGGTCTTTGAGCTGTGTACTTACCTACTTGTCTTGACCTGTTTTTGCCCTGTGACTACTCTTTCGGATCTGCCTTTTTGTACTTTTGCCAGTGCCTCTCCCTGTACCAAAACTTGCCTGCTGTCTGGAATTCTGTGCCTGGTATTGTACTGGTCTGGATCTACTGTACCTGTGTACCAAACCCTGCCTGTCTACTGATTATTCCCTGGATCTTGATATTGTCTACATGAATATCTTGTGTACCAAACCTGGCCTGTCTACTGATTATTCCCTGGATCTTGATATTGTCTGCCTACATATTCTGTGTACCAAACCCTGCAATTCTCATTACTATTTAAGGACTGTGTAAAATTCTTAATAAATATATTATTGTGAATTTTCCCCTTTGTTTGTTACAACAACATCATGCATACATACATACATACATACATACATGCATACATGCATACATGCATACATGCATACATGCATACATGCATACATGCATACATGCATACATACATACATACATACATACAAACTGGCAGTTCATTTAAAGCTAGCTCTGCAATTCTTTTATATTTCTTCACAGATCGACATATCAATTATCAGAGATATAAAGGGTTTCTACCTTGCACAGTACATACCAGTGTATGGGGACAGGACTGCTATGAGGCGATAGCGCCTGGACAAACAAAAACGAGAAGCAAACAACAGCTCAAAGATATCCTTTCTTGAAAAACTGCAAAAGAGAATGTGGAACCTTGGCCCGCAAGAAAAGCAAGAGCTGATCCATCTAAAAACGCTTTGAAGAGTCCAAGAAAAATATAGTGAGAAAGCATTCCGGTGGCAGCACCAGGGTACTTGATGTAACCAAGCAATCATCCAAAAAAGATCTTATTTCTCATGCAAAATAACTGTTTAGTCAAAAAAAGTTAAATGGGAAGACTTTATGAACAATGTTTATGAATATAAGGAATCCGAACTTGATGAGACCACTACTGTTGGCACAACATGTTGCAAAGAAGAATCTAACACAAAGGAGGATAACAAGATAGACAGACGTGGTGACACCAAAAGAGGGCAGCAGAGATATACCGATTATTCTGATCAGCATCAGGAGAAGCCAGTTTTAAATGAATCAGTGAGAACCATTCAGTACAGCTCCAGTGCCCATTCAGTTGTTGTGGACCTAATGGATCTTACCTCCCTGTCTCATGATTCAGAGGTCTTCATAGGTAGCCTGGTAGCTTTATCCTCTGTATGCCATCTGGATGACACTGTTACAGGAAGTCACCAGTGTTGCCCTTTCTGCATCCACTCCTGTCTTAGGAGAATGTGTCGACCATGCTGTCTATTTAAGTGGTAATGCACACTATGACCCACACAGAGATCCAGCAGGATGACACAGTTTCAGTTTTCAATTCAACAGAGGAAATCATCAGTGTTGCCCCCTTCACATCCACTCCTGTCTCAGAGGACATACTAAACATTTTGATGCAGGCTATGAGCTAGTAACAGTGGGTATCAAACTCCACAGAGTTAAACTGGTATAGGAAATTATTTGTCAGTTCAAAGATTAGTTGATTCTTAACTATCCCTTAAAGTAGCTTTATTAATGAATATGATGCAGATGGTGTGGCCAGGGATGTCTATGCAGCTTTTTGGACTGCATTTTCAGATTGTGCAGCAGAGGGGGCATAAATGAGAGTACCATGCCCGTCACCAAAGTGGCAGGAAGAGGAATGGAAGGCTGTGGGACGAACAACCATACATTTCAGAAGTACTCCCAAATTACGTTCTCAGGAAACTATTTTGAAAACTTGAATTACGTTATATGCCAACATATTTGGGGTCTTTTCACATTTCAGTTTTACGTTTTGCTATTAGCCTATATTCGTCCTTCTATTACATTGCACCTGCACATTTCATGTGAGAATATTCCACACATTCCATAGCGTTCACAATTATATTGCAACATTTACGGGTAAGGTTAGGCATGAGGTTACTAACGGTTGAGATTAGGCATGATGTTACTGAGGTTAAGGTTAGGATTAAGGTTAGGGTTAACATTACACGGACAGTGTTGCCAACTTAGCGACTTTGTTGCTAGATTTAATTACTTTTCAGGCCCCTTTAGCAACTTTTATAGAAAAAAGCGCGTAATGACAAATCTAGCGCCTTTTTGGACAAACCTTAGCTACTTCCATAGAAGATAGTCGATAGTACTGCTGCGAGCGCATGGTCTTGCTTTCCTGCCTGGACTCGAGGCACACCTCTCTGTGTCTACTCTGTTTAATGAGACTGACAGAGAGAGGTGAGCTGCATGGGAAGTCGGAGCAGCACAATCCGTCAACCGCACTGGAGCTGAAATTAGGCACTTTCTGACCTGAGGGATTTTTGCAGTTCCTAGAACATAACGTTCCTATAACCCTGGACCAATTTGGCGATTATTAAAGTGTAACTCTTGCCAAAATGCAACCTAGGGTCTTTTTGTTAATGTACCCGAGTCAAACTTTCGTTTAAAAGCATAATTAGGACAGAAACATCACTTTTAATATTTTCCGTATTTTTGGTTTCGGTGAAATCGCCTTTTGAAAGGGAGTGATAGGGACACTACTATGATAGTATCAAAATTGCTATTTTAAAAACACTAAGAAGGCTCGACACAACATGAAACTTTGCTCGAAGTATCACAAGGGGCCTCATTTATTAAACTTTGCAGTGGATTTGCGTCAGAAGTGGTGTACGGACAAAATATAGGACGTGCGTACGCAAAGAAATATTCAGATTTATAAAACCATGCGCATGCAGTCTTACGCCGTTTTCCCTTTATAAATCACAATCAACTCTAATACGTGGCACAGCGTTTGCGGCTACATGTCACGCCCATATTTGGAAATCCCAAAAAAGCTACTTCACTCAATGTGAAGTAGAAAATATTGTTAGCGAGGTGGAAAAGAGGAGGAAAATGTTGTTTGCAGGGCACAGTGTGCCTATTACCAATGCCGAAACGGAGTTGCAGTGGCAAAAGGTTGCAGAAACTGTAAGAAAGTCGGACAGTGGCCAAAATAAAAAGTGGTCAGATATCAGTCGATGTCAAAGTGTCTAGCGCTTCATCGCGAAAGTGTGTCAGCCATGGGTGGAGGAAAATTGGTTACATTAAAGCAACATGTCTGCATCCCAAATTATTTAGACATTGGTGGAATGAAAATTTGATTTATGAAAGCATGTTCATTCTCATTCTTTGCCCTCATGGCAACATGAGTGCAGTCATTAGCACCGATTACATTTGGGAAACCTGACATAGCTGCAAATTGTGCTTCCGCCGTGTACGGAAACTTCATGTAATTATGCGACAAGCCTATTATACCGACTAACACGCCTGGCATAACCTGGCTAAGGGGTGGCTGAGATCAATTCCATCTGTAAAGTGCTAGTCGCCAGAAATCCTGTTATGAATGTTATGAAAGGCGCCAATAAATAATACACATTTTTAGGCTATTATTATTATTATCTTATAACAGTGCAAGATCAGCTAGTATGCGTCATTACACATTGTGATTGCATGGCTCTTTATAACCACCATTTGATTGTATCTGATAATCTACAGATCCATCCATCCATTTTCGTCCCGTCGCGGGGGCAGCAGATCCAGCAGTGGACCCCAAACTTCCTTTTCCCGAGCCACATTAACCAGCTCCGACTGGGGGATCCCGAGGCGTTCCCAGGCCAGGTTGGAGATATAATCTCACCATCTAGTCCTGGGTCTTCCCCGAGGCCTCCTCCCAGCTGGACATGCATGGAACACGTCCCCTCAACTGTCTCCTTTCAATAAAAAGGAGCAGCAGCTCTACTCGGAGATCCTCACGGATGACTGAGCTTCTCACCCAATCTCTAAGGGAGACGCCAGTCACCCTCATAATCTACAAATGTCGGTATTAATCTAATTGTAAATGGAAAAGAGTTCTGCACAAATGGAATTTCTTGCACCTTTCAAAATGGTTAAGACATGCGTCACGATGGAACACATTCTAAAATAAAATGAACTAAATGCATATAAATGAACACTATGTTTCTGTATCTGATTATGACATTTATACTATCAAAACAAAACTCCCCAATGGACAATAAAGACTCTATCTATTATCTATTTATTATCTACCTATCATCATCTATTTATCTATCTATCTGCACCGCCAGACAGAGACATCAACAATAATATCAATTTTAAACATGATTTTGTTCTGTTTACCGTATTATTTTAGCCTGGATGCCAGCCCGAACCCCGCCCACGACATTTTTTGGTTGGGAAGTTCGGTCTGTACTCGATCCATTGAGGAGTAATTATGCTTGGTTCAAATATCGTTGGGCCAATCAAATTCTCAGGGCGGGCTTTATACAATGATGGACAGATGATCTGCAGTTAAGTATTCATCACGTCATCAAAGGGCGCTTGGTTTGAACTGGTTTACAACAAAGATAACTGCAGCTGGAGAATTGACATGTATAGATTCCGCTATCGCGTCTGTTGTAAAAGAAATCGACAGCAATTAAATTTTAAAAGACGAACAGAGAACTGCAATCAAGGCATTTGTTGAGCGTAAAGATGTGTTTGCCGTCCTTCCTACGGGATTCGTCACTGCGTTGCTCTGATTGGTTGTAGGTTTATCCAATTGAGTGCAGAGTTATTTTTCGGTTAAGACACGCCTCATAATCAAAGCCCTACGGAGCAGTATCAGACTCACATTCTGACTAAGTCAGGCTAGTATTATTTATGAGGATGAATTACATAACATGCCAATATAATTACAAAATATATTTGAGTGTTCTTTTTGCAAATATGTGCAATATTTGCTTAATTTGCCTTTACGCTACAATCTTGTTTTATTTTGTTTGTTTTTCACTGCAGGCTGTTAATTGTAAGCATGGCTTTGTGACATCTTCATGTTATTAATGAGAGGCAGTATTTCGATTTTGTTTACACAACGCTCTGCAGTTTCAGACAGATCTACAGTAGCCTACGTGTTTCATCCATCTGCCGACGGTGTCGCCATTTGTCATTTCACCCGTTTTTGTGTGTACGCCTGGGTCAGAGTTGCCGTGAAGGACCGCACATTTTCCCGTCAAGTTTGCTTTTTATATATCCCAATTATTGCATAGAGAGCTGCGTACGTCTTCTTTTGTGCATACGCCACATTTATAAATGAGGCCCCAGGAGTTAAACACTTGAAATTGAGCAATGAGAACATTGTTTGTGTACACAGATGCAAAAAAGCAGCCACCAGAAACACAAACTACTGGTGAGTTGTACAAATCATTTCTTTTTCGTAAACTCTGTGTACACAAACAATGTTCTCAATGCTTGAGTTCAAGTGTACAACCCCTGGTGATACTTCGAGCACAGTTTCATGTTGTGTCGAGCCTTCTTAGTGTTTTAAAAATAGCGATTTGTATCTCCAATCAAACAAACATTAACTGTGAAATGTTGTTGTATGTGGCGCTATGCTAAAGTCTGGTGACGACGCTACGAGGACCGTTGCAGTGCTTGTGTCAATCCGTTACCCCTCCTACCAGTTCCTATGTCCACTTGGCTAGTGCAAATGCAAATAGCAAAACCAGTTTTGGGGGAGAGTAATTAGTAGAACTGTTTAGAAGTGGACTGTTCCTATAACTACGTTCTTGTAACTACTTGGTCGGAAAGCAGCTATAGATGTGAAGGAGCTGTGCATATGCAAACAGCGTTGTCATGGACCAATCACAAATCTCTATTGTTTGCTCCCTTTTGTTTTAAATTAAAGAGTTTAATTTGACCGTTCATTTTTATTATTTCCATGCACTTAAATGCAAGAGATTTTTAGAAAGTTGTTCATTTTCCGTCAATTTAAAAAAAAAATCCCAATTCTTGCGTAGCGAGCGGCAGTGTTGGCACTGTTGCTACAAGTGCTTGACAAGTATTGTTTGAATCAAAAGCACACATTCCCAGTATAATCAAGGCTATGCACTGACCCATACAGTAGGAAGTTCGGTTCTTTTGGACAGTTCGTTTAAAAAAAATGGTTCAAAAAACAGGATCACTGGTTCTTTTACGCTCAAACGTAATGACATCAAGTCTATCGCAGGATGGGATGAAAAAACACTTTACACATTCAAATGTATTAAGTCAGTAATCAAAACATCACTCAGTTAAAACATCTTCATAATCTAATAAGTTTTGCATTTAAAACATCCAAACACATACAGGCAGTGATGTGCAAACAAGGCCGTTTTACAGTTATATAGTGAAAAGATCAGTCTTCTTCAGCGCAGAAACCATGATCCACTTACTATGCATAATGCACAACGATTTATTTGCAATTAAATTAACATGTTTCGCCAGATTTTCCCCTCAGTGCTGTGGCAGTCAGTCAGTGTTCGGCGCATGCTCAGTATCATCAGCTCAATGTTTCTTATATCGAACATGTCCAAAATTAACAGTTCTTGTTCAGTGTATGGTTATCGGAAAAACTAGAGAACGAGAACTGACAGTTCTCGGTTGCTTTGTTTTTTTTTTAGATAACCAGTACACTGAACTGAATGTGAACTGGTGATCCGAAAACCGCTGCATCCAATTCTTGACTCAAGAACGAGAACTGTTGACAGGATGGCCGTGTACGTTAACAGTAGGTTAAGTCAGTGTACAGTTGGAGTAACTCCAGGATGTTGGTTCATTTCAAGTCAGAGGGAAAGTCAGGTATGTCAAAAAGTAAGTAACTTTCAAATTTGTGGATTAGTGCTTTATGGAGATGCAAACTGTTTGGAACGATTCAGTCCGATCAGGTGAACTGGTTCCACCGGTTTACTAAAAAGATCCGGTTGAAAAAACGATTTGATCGCGAACCGGACATCTCTACAATATAGTCAATAATATGATGATGACAAATAGAAAAGGTATACCATTTATAGAGGTAAGTGCCATTTATCAATCAATCAATCAAATTTATTTATAAAGCCCTTTTTACAACAGCAGTTGTCACAAAGTGCTTTGACAGACACCCGGCCCGAGACCCCCAAGAGCAAGCAACACAAGTGATGCACAGTGGCTAGGAAAAACTCCCTTGTAGGTGGGACCTCGGAAGAAACCTAGAGAGAGGCCAGACAAAAGGGGGTGGCCAGTCCTCTTCTGGCTGTACCAAGTGGGGGATCTGAAGGTACACAGCCCATTGTAATAAGGTCACTCTGTTTATCAGTGACGTAGGCCCCATTACAGGAATGGGTTGGGCACAGGACGGGGACAGGAAGGAGTCATCAGGCCACATGGTCCTGTTGCATGTTCCAATGGTTTGGGTCCTCCTAGGATGAACATGACATCAGGAACATTAGAGTGGGCATACCTTGGGTGATGTACCTTGATACAGCTCTGACCCCAAAATGAATATATAATCTGCCTCTAAGTACAGAGAAAGAACAGAAAAACCCTAGTCCCCTGGCACATAAACTATTGCAGTATAACATCTGGGGCTGAGACGGGGGGGACAAGAGACGTGGTCCTGCACAAAGAACTTCGGGCAGGAGCATGCAGGCATGCTTCCGACTCACCCATATTGCCAAGACCACACCTCCAAAGGGACACCAGCAGACCGTAACCACCCTTAGCGTAACCACAGCCCCACTGACTCCCTATGCCAATGCATTGATGAAATTAACAATTGGATGTGCCAAAACTCTCTTCAGTTAAACAAAGAGAAAACCAAAGTCATTGCATTTGGAAACAAAGATGAAGTTCTCAAGGTGAACGCATACCTTGATGCTAGGGGTCAAACAACTAAAGATCAAGTCCGGAATCTTGGTGTGATTCTGGAGTCAGACCTTAGCTTCAGTAGTCATGTTAAAGCAATAACTAAATCAGCATATTATCATCTTAAAAACATCTCAAGAATTAGATGCTTTGTTTCCAGACAAGACTTAGAGAAACTTGTTCATGCTTTCATCACCAGCAGGGTTGATTATTGTAATGGTCTCCTCACTGGTCTTCCCAAAAAGACCATAAGACAGCTTACAGCTCATACAGAATGCTGCGGCCAGGATTCTAAGCAGAACCAGGAAATATGAGCATATCACACCAGTCCTCAAGTCTCTACACTGGCTCCCAGTCACATTTAGGATAGACTTTAAAGTATTATTACTGGTATATAAATCACTCAATGGCCTAGGACCTAAATACATTGCAGATATGCTCATTGAATAAAATGCGGAGAATCTGCTTTTAGCTACTATGCCAGCCGCAGCTGGAGCCAGATGTGCTCCAACAGTAGTCACCTTTAAATCCAGACTCAAAACACATCTGTTTAGCTATGCATTTACTGAATGAACACTGTGCTAAGTCCGAACTGATTGCACGATATTTTATATGTTTTATTCTAAAATATAAATAATATTTACTACTTCTACTGTTGTACATTTTCCAGACCACTGCTTAGTACATAGCGTTTAGTATTACTATTACTATTGCCATTATTATTTTAAAATTCAAATTGTTGTAATTCTTGTTTTTAAGCCCACTGCATAGAATCGCTGTGCCATGTCAAAAAGAATTTCTCTGTATGGGATGATGTATGTTATTCGATGCACATGATAAATAAACTTGACTTGATATATATATCTTTTATTTCTTAAACTGTACTATTTTTCTAATTGTTTTTCACTTTTACTTTAATTGCTTTAATTTTATCTTTAATCTGTTTTAAATTTTTATGTTTTCCTGTTTATGTAAAGCACCTTGAATTGCCATTGAAATGTGCTATATAAATAAACTTGCCTTGCCTTGCCTTGGGTGGCGTTGGACTAAGGATTTCCCAGTGGAGAGTGGGGAGCCTATCAGGCAAGCCAGCAATGGTGGTTCATCAACAGTGCCACCGTTCTCTTTTAGCCCCCTGGGTCAGACTACACTATACCATAGAACTTACTAAAAAGATGAGTCTTCAGCATAGACTTAAATGTTGAGACTGATTCTGCATCTCTCACATGGGTTGGCAGATCATTCCACAGAAGGCTCTATATGAGAAAGCCCTTCCACCAGTTGTTTGTTTACAAATTCTAGGAATAGTAATGCCTGAGGTATACTCGAAGTTCCAGACTGGGCGCGCGCCAAAGTGACGTCAAGATGACGTCGATTTTGCTGGTGCATGAGCGCCTAAGCGCGAGAGCCAAGGGCTTGCACCACTCTTTTTTTTCAGTGGAGCCCAGCAAAATGGAAACAGGAAGCATGGACAAGTTCGAGGGCACATTAAACGATTCATAATAAAACCGTTAGTGGTTTATAATAAAACTGTAAATAGTTCATAACAACACAGTTAAGATAATCTTAGCCACTGTTGACATTAACGTCAATGCTGCTGCCAGTTCTTCCATCGTTTAACTTTTTTTCTTCTTCTAGTCCGTAGAAATATCGAAGTTGGTAGCCTCTCCTCAGTTGCAACACCTCTGTTCAGGAAAAGACTGCAACTAGTGTCGCGAGCACCACGCACAAGTATAAATAGTTACGGCACTCCCATGACGTCACTTTGCCCTGTGCCAGGTCGGGAACATCTAGTACACCGGTTTAAGGAGGTTTAAGGAGGCCGGCATCTTGTGAATTTATTGTATGTGAAGGTATGTATGGTAGCACCAAAGCGGACAGATAAGTACGGGAAAGTCCATGTAGTCCTTTGTATAGTAAAATTAAAATCAGCCCTAGCCTTAATGGGCTAGAGATGCTAGATTCCCGAAAGCGGGAACACATTACCCCAATTCTTTCCTCTCTTCACTGGTTGCCTGTCCATTTTAGGATTAATTTTAAGATTTTGATGTTTGTTTTTAAATCTCTTAATGGTCTTGCACCAAAGTATCTATCTGAACTGATCAAGCAGTATGCGCCGCCAAGAGTGCTCAGGTCTGCTGACCATTTGCTTTTAGTTGTCCCTCGGGTTAAGCTGAAGAGCAGGGGCGAAATAGCATTTGCAGTAGCTGGACCAAAGCTTTGGAACAATTTGCCCTTGTACATCAGACAGGCTCAGACACTTGCTGCTTTTAAGTCTAGTCTAAAAACCTATTATTACAGTTTGGCATTTGACAATATGTGAGAGTTGTGTTATTGCTTCTGGTTTATTGTTTTTATTTTTTGTGTCATTGATTGTTTGTAGCAGTGATATAGGATATAAGTGTACAGCACTTTGTTAAACACTTGCTGTTTTTTAAAAAAGTGGTTTATAAATAAACTTTGACTTTGACTAGCTTGGGGTAATTCGTTCCGATTTTGCGGTTCTAGTCAGAATTCTGGCGGCTGTGTTAAGAACAAACTGAAGCATGGATTAACTTTTCTGCATCATTCCTTGACAGAAAGTTTCACATTTTTTGCAATGTTCTGGAGATGGAAAAAAGCTGCTCTTGAGATATGTTTTACATGTTTGTCAAGAGAGAGATCTGGGTTCAGAGTAACACCAAGGTCTTTTACAGTTTTTTCTGATATGACTGTACAACCATCTATGTTTATTGCCAGATTTGACAGCAGGTCTCTTTGTTTCTTGGGACCTAAAATAAGCATTTCTGTTTTTCAGAGTTTAGAAGTAAGTAATTTTCTGTCATCCAATTCTTTATATCCAAAACACAGGCTTCCAGGGTGTGCAATTTTGGGGATTCTCCCTTTTTCATTGAAATGTACAGCTGTGTGTCATGAGCATAGCTGTGAAAGTTGGCATTGTGTTTCCGGATGACATCATCAAGAGGCAACATATATAGCAAGAACAGTAGCAGTCCCATAACAGAACCTTGTGGAACACCAAATCATACCTTAGATTTTTTGGAGGACAGACCATCCACAGATACAAACTGATAGGATCAAAACCATGCCAGAACATGTTTACGTAGCCTGATATAGGTTTCCAATCTGTCTAGAAGAATGTTGTAGTCAATGGTATCGAAGGCAGCACTCAGGTCCAGAAGCAGAAGAACAGAGGCACAGTTCTGGTCGGATGAAACTTGGAGATCGTTTATCACCTTTACAAGTGCAGTCTCAGTATTATGATGGGGTCTAAAGTCAGACTGGAGCTTTTCGTAAGTATTATTAGTCTTTAGGAATGCACTGATTTGCTGGGCGACCACTTTTTCTAATATTTTTCAGAGAAAGGTAGATTCGAAATAGGCCAGTAGTAATTTAGCCTTTCTGGGTCAAGGTTTTTTTAAGAGTGGCTTCACTACAGCCAATTTTAGGGAGTTTGTTACACACCCAGATACTAGAGAGCAATTTATTATTTTTAGCATATGCAAGCCAAGCACAGTTGACAGCTGGAAGGCTTTGAGGCCTTTACTATTTTAGTGAAAGATTCAAGGGATACAGGATAAAAAATTACAGTGTCCTTCCTAAGCCAACATCCTGACTGTTCTGTACAACCTCCGGACATGTGAGTTTAGGGAAAATATACTTCATAAGGGCGGATTATGTGATTTGTTTTCTAATGGTAATGATCTTTGCATCAAAAAAGCTAATTAATTAATTACTTCCAAAATGTGGTCCTATTTAATTTGCAGAATTCAGATTTTTTGTTAACTTTGCAACTGTATCAAAATACTTTTTGGGTTATTTTTATTCTCCTCATTTAGTTTGGAGAAATAGGCTGATCGAGCACAAGTAAGTGCATTCTGGTAATGCAGAGTACTGTCATTCCAAGCTAGTCTAAATACTACCAACTTGGTAGAACGCCATTTCCGCTCCAGTCTTCTGGAGCCTTGCTTTAGGGTTCTGGTGTTTTCTGTATACCAGGGTGCAAGTTTCTTGTTACGGATATGTTTAGTTTTTAGCGGTGCAACTGCATCCAGGGTGTTACACAGGGTTAGGTGTAAATCTTCTGTCAGATCATTCAAAGACGTGTCAATTCTGACATCAATGGTATGGTGGAATGAGTCAGGAAGGGCATCCAAGAACGTTTGGGTTGTTGGAGAATTTATATTGCGGCTCTTAAAAGTCCCCGGTTGGGTTCCAACTGGAGATATTGATATGAAAGTAAATGTAATCAAATGGTGGTCTGAAATTCCTGGATTATGAGGATAAACACTGAGATCTACAACATCTATGTCATGAGACAAAACAAGGTCCAACGTGCGACTATGGCAGTGTGTAGGTCCTGAGAGAGGGTCATTCAAGTTCCCCCTATGAATGTTAAAATCACCACAAATTATAATATTACCTGCCATGACTACTAGGCCAGATAAAAATTCAGGGAATTCATTAAGAAACACTGTGTATGGCCCAGGTGACCTGTAGATAGTTGCTATAAAAACAGATTAAGCCACACAGATTTCATGACTAAAACCTCAAAAGACACAAACCCAGACATTTTTGCTGGGTGTAAGTTTAAGGTCACTGTCATAAATGAAGGCCACACCATCGCCTTTGCGAGATTCGCGGGGGATATGGTTACCAATGAAACCAGGAGAAGAGGCCTCATTAAGGGCAATACATTCATCAGGCTTAAGACAGGTTTCACACAGGGCAATCAAATCAAGTTTATAATCTGTAATTAGTTAATTGACTATAATTGCCTTTGAGGTAAGCGATCATACATTTAGTAGTCCCATTTTTAGGTTAGTGTCTTTTTTGTAATTGTAATCTTTTTTGTTGAAGACAAAAGTGGTGGAGGGCTTTATTAAAGAAAGATTACTACGGTGAACACCACCTTGTTTAATCTTACTCAACCTGGATCGAGGTACAGTCACAATGAGGAAAACTGAGCTCACTTCACTGGCTATGCTAGCGGTGGACTCCTCTAAGCTATCAGACTGGCTAATAGCCTGCAGCCTAACCTGCACTCTATTTCATGGTGAGGCTATTGGAGTTAGTCTCCTGTCTATGTTGCTAGATAAAAGAAGAGCACCACTCCAGCTAGGATGGAGTCCGTCACTCTTCAGCAGGTTAGGCCTGATTCTTTTTCTGTGAGAGTCCCAAATATCGACATATTTTATCTCCTGTGACAGGCAGAACACCGTCTTCAGCCAGTGATTGATTTGTGTGAGTCTGCTGTAGATCTCATCACTACCCTTAACTGGGAGGGGGCCAGAGACAATTACTCGATGCAGACACATCTTTCTAGCTAATTTAAGTGCTGAAGCTATGTTCTGCCTAGTAACCTCTGACTGTCGCATCCTAACATTGTTGGTGCCAACGTGAATAACAATATCTCTACACACTCTAGCCTTGCCCATTTTTGATTTCGCAAGCACCAACCTCAGATTAGCCTCTACGTCAGTAGGTCCATAATACAGATTATAACACTGTATAATCGTTGGCTGATTCTTCAGTCTAATATTAACTGTAATGAAGTCACCGATTACTAAGATTTTCATTTTGTCATGTGTCCCGCTTAGACGGGTCTGCCGCTCAATCCCCAAAAGTGTCAAGTCGGGAAAAACGGTTGAAAGAATTCGACACCAGCCGAGCAGGCCGACGGCGCCCTTTTCCAGCCACCATGAGAAAATTGTCTGACTGCAAGGACAGTGCGGGGGAGTTAGAATAGCTACTGCTATTAACACTGCCTGGTGGCTCAGACGTGTTCATATCGTTATCTCCACAGGAATTTTCCTTTCCTGGCAGCTGCGTCTGAAGCTGAGCCTCTAACTTAGCTATCTTAGCAAGAAGGAGAGAACAGCAACTGCAGTATGACATGCTACTTAGCTTTCGATTGGTCGGAATAGTTGAGAGACTCCTCTTTTGTCCCATAGCGTCCCGGGATATAGACACTCCTTTTTGAGGTGGAAGCTTCCAAAGTAGTTTCCCATGCCAGAAACTCCTTGTGTCCAAAATAGCATCCCCAGGTGAAAATGTTGATAGAAAAGTGAGGTGAACAGTAAACTAGTACTTTGGTAGACTCGTAAAAAATTCAACAAGTTCTAGAATGTAATCATTTAGACACATTAAGGCCAGATATTAGATAAAAACAAACAACGCTACGGTGATTATGAGATTTCAGGAGAATATTGTATAATAATATTGTAACAGTATAATATTAATAATCACTGGCTAGTGTGGCCTGCAGTCTGGAAGATCTGAAAGGGGACTGTCTTTACAGTTCTTCGCTGTCTTCCTGGGGACAGCCTGAAACACAATAATGAGCACAGTATTATTAAACTCACAAAATGAGTTTACTTACATCACCTGACCAGTATTACCTCATAGACTAGATACATTCCACAATCAAAATGTCACCGCTTAATATGCAATCAGTTGAAGGTTTGTTTTACTTGTAAACATCCTGTGGAAATAAGTTTGTGACCTTGCCATTGACATAATTGATTGCAAACAAAGAGGTTTTGGTGTATTTGATGATTAAGCAGCATTCCATTTGAATGATTTCTCCAGATTCATTCATTACAACATTTGATCATTTTTCATTTTTTATGTTTTCATTCTTTATATGCCTATGTGCAGTTTATGTCTGCCATTCAAACAGCATTACCATCTTTGTCATCATCAGTTTCATATCCATAAAAAGTAAGTTTTAATAAAACACAAGTGCAACAGTACAGCAAAACCATTCAACTGTCAACTCTCAAACCTTTACCCATTATCAAGCAGTAGCCTGAGTGCAGGGCTGGAGGGTTGGTTTGTTGCATCATACAGAGATGCATCCTGTTGAATCCTGATGTAACCTTGATGAACTAGCTGTCACGATTTGGGTGTAAAGGGTAAAGGGAAATGATGAGGCAGGCGCGAAGGACGGTAGATGAACAAAAAGGCACTTTAATAATAATACTGGGTAAAAAATAAACAGCCACGAGGGGCAAAACGAATAACTCCAAAACTATAAACTGAGGCAACTGGAAACAAAGAACAGGAACAAGGATACTGGAAACATAGAACA
>JACXGM010018447.1:0-19033 GCA_016801145.1 Umbra pygmaea | reverse complement strand
CTAATCAATGCATATTTGTGGGCGTGTTATGTAAATTACGATGGTTTTCAACCGTCTGATTTATCAACAGCCGCTCATTCGTACGCTGGAATTGGAGTGATACGAAAGTTTTGTAAATCACACGTGGGTCTCGTCGTAAGATGATTTCTGCGCTCAAATCTACACTGGTTTCTACGCACGTTTGATAAATGAGGGCCCTAGTGTCTGGGAACGGAATAAGTGGTTCACTGACTTTCTGACTAAAATAATGCAACACATAATGATGAGTAGGCAAATTTCTATGAGGTGTTGATTGTAAAGTGACGCACAATAAAATTAACGGCAACATTTCACCACATTTAGCTCCAAACAATGTTTAAAAATTTGAAGTGGTGTTACATTTACAAAAAGTCACTTTTTACCACATTTAAAAAGTGTGTGTGTATTAGTGTTGTAATACTGTTTATTAGTATTGTAATAGTGTATAATAGTGTGTATTACTATTGAAATAGTGTGTATTAGTATTGCAATAGTGTATAATAGTGTGTATTATTATTGTAATAGTACGAAAAAGTGTGTATTATTATGGTAATAGTGTGTGTGTATTAGTGTTGTAATACTGTTTATTAGTATTGTAATAGTGTATAATAGTGTGTATTAGTGTTGTAATAGTTTGTATTAGTATTGTAATAGTGTATAATAGTGTGTATTAGTATCGTAATAGTGTGTAATAGTATTGTAATATTGTCTATTATTAGTATTATAATAGTGTATATTACTATTGTAACAGTGTGTAATAGTGTGTATTAGTGTTGTAATAGTGTGTATTAGTATTGTAATAGTTTATAATAGTGTGTATTAGTATTGTAATAGTGTGTAGTAGTTTTTTAATAGTGTGTATTATTAGTATTATAAAAGTGTCCATTAGTATTGTATCATTTTGTAATAGTGTGTATTAGTATTGTAATAGTGTGTAATAGTGTGTAATAGTGTTGTAATAGTGTGTATTAGTATTGTAACAGTTTGTAATAGTGTGTGTTCGTATTGTAATAGCATGTAATAGTATGTTATAGTAATGTAATAGTGTGTAATAGTGTGTATTAGTATTGTAATTTTAACCAAACATTCCAGCCAGTTACTCTGCCCACTCCACTCAGTTACTCCACCCACTCCAACCAGTTACTCTGCCCACTCCAAACACTCTACCCAGTTACTCCACCCAGTTACTCCACCCACTCCAAGTGAGGGTAAAATGCAGCGGGAGATTGGTCGGACAATCGGCGCAGCGGGGGCGGTATTACACTAAATTCATTGCACCGTTGTGGGTCAAGAAGGCTGGGTCATGAACGAAAGAACGAGATCCATGGTACAAGCGGCCGAAATGGGACTCAGGAGGGTGACTGGCATCTTCCTTAGAGATAGGGTGACAAGTTCAGTCATCCATGAGGAGCTCAGAGTAGAGCCGCTGCTCCTTTGCGTCGAAAGAAGCCAGTTAAGGTGGTTTGGGCATCTGGTAAGGATGCCCCCTGGGCACCTCCCAAGGAGGTGTTCTGGGCACGCTCAGCTGGGAGGAAACCTCAGGGAAGACCCAGGAATAGGTGGTGGAATTATATCTCCAACCTGGCCTGGGGAAACCTCAAGATTCCCCTAGTCAGAGCTGGTTAATGTGGCTCAGGAAAAGGGAGTTTGGGGTCGCCTGCTGGAGCTCCTGCCCCCCCTGACCCGACCCCGGATAAGCAGACGAAGATGGATGGATGTTTCATCCTTTTAGAGTTAAACTTTCAGAGGGGCATGTAGAATACATTTCTTCAGCTGAAGCTTTAATAACAACACATTCTTTTACACACTATTACAATACTAATACCGTACACACTATTGCAATACTAATACACACTATTACAATACTAATAAACACTATTACACACTATTACAATACTAATACGCACTATTACACACTATTAAAATACAAATTTACACTATTACAATATTAATACACACATTTACGTATCATTACAATAATAATACCCACTATTACTCACTATTACAATACTTATACACATTTTTACCATATTAATATACACTATTACACACTATTACAATACTATTACACACTTCAACACACTATTAGAATACTAATATATACTATTACACACTATCACAAAACTAAAACACACTATTATAACACTAATACAGGGGCGGAGTAACTGTATGGTGTGACTAGAGTGGGCGGACAGTCATTGGAGTCACAGGACAGTGTCTGGGAGTCACAGGACAGTGTCTGACTGTCCCGGGACACTCCTCAGGACACTACTAACAGGACAGGACAGTTTTTGCTGCCACTGCTTCTTGAGAAAGTTTGCAGCAAGCACTCTTCACCAAACTTTAATTTTGGTAGTCTACTTCCACTGTCCTGTAGTGTGAATTTGCATTTTAGCTAAATATCTAAATATTTAGTTTCACCAAGCACATTTAGGTGTAATATATTGAACATTTAGATTTAACATTTAACATTTAGATTTAACATTTAACATTTAGATTTCACATTTAGATAAAAAAAATTGCATTTATAGTTAATATTTAGATTTAGATTAAATATGTTTTTTACAAGAAGCGTAAATAAGACCAAGTTCACAAATATTGCTGTAAATGTGGTAATACATTTTTTAAATGTTGTTATGAGCAAAATGTGGTGACATGTTGCTGTTAATTGTAATGTGTGCCCCATAAATTTCAGACTCTTTTTTCTCCACAACTGTAGCGCTGCAAGAATGTGTGCTCTCACCCCTTGTCCAAACTCTACCCCAATGTTTGTACCTCCACAATGAATTTGTCAAGCTACTGAAGTTTGCAGATGGCACCACTTTGGTCGGGTTCATTATATAAATGATGTCAACTTAGTATGAAAAGTATTCTTTATTCTGTCCACACACAAGCAGTACCTTTACAAGTACAATTCTGGGTAGGTGTCAATGTACTTAGGGGATTCACATTTAGTTCATTAGTGACTGTTTATTTCACTTGTTTTGGCAATGATAGAAAGTGCTCTCCATGCCAATAAAGCCCATTTGAATTAAACTGAATCATGTATGCGAGCTCTCAAATATATCAAATACTTGGAATGGCTGCTGTTCCCTGAGGAGATGTTTAAGATCCTCTGCCATAACCCAGCCATTATGTAATCTCTAGTCCTGTAAAGAAACCAACACTTTTCTGTCTCCAGTAGTACTGTAGATACAATGAGATGTTAACATTTACCTTTCTCTTTCTCACTGAGTTTCTGTTTTATCCAACACGTTGTGAGTGTGAAGTAAGAGACTGTCGTGCAGCCTCCCAGATTCCGCTGAATAAATGAAGAAACAACTTTCAGAGTGTGTATTTTTGAGTAAGTACACTACTTTCATGCAAAACAATAGATTGGTTTAACTAACAATACGTCACTACTTCACATTTAGCCTGTCTTACCTCTTTCAGAAAGGAAAGCCTTTCCCTAAAATTAATGCTTTTATATGTTTACATTTGGACACCATTTAACACTTCGTTTTCACTTTTTCACCTATTAACTTTAAATTACTGATTTGTATGTCAATGATTTGGTACTTTAATGACTGAAATATTTTTGGGTAAAAGAACCTGTAAGAAATATACACTGTATATACACGGCAAAAACGACAAATCTGAACCAGCCTAATTATCTTGTATTCATAATTTTAAATAGATTATTTTAAACCTGCACTATGTCACTTTTTCGAAAACTACAAAAACAAAAACGTTATGTATTAGGACTAGAAAACGTTAGGAACTAGCATATTGGATCCAGAGTTTGAAAACATCAACTTAAAAAATACAGACAATAGTAGAATAGTAAAATCAACATTTCATCATATCAAACTAGAAACAAATTCATGTTATGGACAAAATATTGTGTCTTCTCAGAAATTGGGTATATTTGCGTAAAACCATATTTAAATAAAAACAAATATAAAAAATCAACATAAAATTCGGACCGACAGGACGAATGGAACGTTACATAGTGCAGCTTTAAGAATAATTTACTTATTATGTTAGACTATTTACCTTGTTTTTGTCTTATTCTCACGGTCGCCCCCTCAGGGGAGATGGTATGGAAACCATAAATATAATTTGTTAGGTGTCTGTGTGTTTTCCTGCTTTTTTCATCATCTGTCTTCATTACGTTTCAGATAGCCAATAGATCCCAGTCAATACTCATTCACAGCCACTATCTCATTTATCAGTCTATTTTAGTCTTGTGTAGTATGTTGTTAGCTGGAAGGTACTGTTTAGTGTAAGGCTGTGTTGTTTGAAGTTTATTTAATATACTGAATTCTGTTTTTCCCATTGTGACTAGTTTCTTTTGAAACAGAGTATTTTCCGTATTAACCTCTTAAGGATACAGCCCTGAAACTCAATTTCCCCCTAAAAAACATACCCAAAAGTAACCTCTTGTTATATTGGACCTGAAGTAAGGAACCGGATGTTTGGTCAGTATTAAAACGTGATCTTTCCCTTCCAAAAACTTCTCCTCATGGTCATCATCAATTCATTGTCATTTTCTCTGCAAATCTCTTCCAAAGCATTGATAACATTGATATTTCTATTTTTTAAAAAAGCTTTTAGACCTTTGGGAGGCATTTAAAAAAAGCTTTAAAATAAACAAAGTTAAACAGAAAATATCTTTTGTGTCTGGAACACCTAAAGACACTGCATAAATATCTGGAATCCTGGACAATCCTGGAGTTTGCTGTTATGCATGCTTGTAGTTTATGTACTGTGTGGCTCACAAGGATCAACCGAACATGACTGAAAAGCCCAGCTCATTGGCTGTCTACCTAGTTTGAATTCGAATGATTTTGTTATGATTTGATGGATTTACTGTCAATCAAGTGAGGGCCGTTCTCGTGAATCAGCGCGACCTGGATGTGAATAGACCCAGACTATGGTCAAACATATAGTCATGTAATTATACAGTACTTTCCTGGAGTTTAGAAGTATAATCAGATGTCTGCAAACATCTAGACAACCGGGGGATTTGAGATCAGATAGAATTTAGCGGTTAGAACACTGCTTTGAAGGTTGAAAGTCTTTAAACAATTCTGTGAAAATTGTAAACAATACGGTTTACAGTAAATTTTGATTGAGTTTTCGATCGTTTTCACAAAACATATCGATATTATCATCGAATAAAATGCTCCATTTCATTGCTAGGACCCTTTGGATGATGAATTAGAGAAAGATAGCTGACTGTAAGTACATATTTTTGTCAGACGTGGATGTATTAGCTGAGTCACAGTAACGAACTGGTTTGTTTACAATGCACTCACGTCACATGATAACATGGCTTTTTTTCTTGTTAGAGCTATTGTAAATCAGATATGTTAGCTAGATTCGTGAGATTCTAAGCTTTCTGGACATGTAAGACATGTATATGTACAGTAAAAGTAGGATTTGTGTGAAGAGTGATTTTAATCAAGTAAAGCTGAAAGCAGCCTGTTTGTTCCGCCTGCGGAACACAGATCCTTAACAGGTTAAACACTGTTTACTTTCACTATAAACCTTCACATTTAACCTTCACACCAGCATGGAATGTCATTATACTTATTTTAAGAAGTCTTACCAAGTTCAATTATCTCAGTACACTGGCAGATAATTTTGCTTACTTTAAGAATATTCTATCTTAATTTAGGAAATTATTTTCTTGTCAGATCATAAAGTAACTGATTCAAGTATATTAAGGCATAACATACATAAGAAATATAACAATACAAACAGTAAATACTGGATAAAAATAAATACCTATTCAAACAGTAAGTAATATTTAACAACCATAAATAACTAATAAACAGGTTGGCTAGTCAAGTGATATTCAGGATGTATCTCAGATATGGGCATTTAGTTGAAACACAAAGTTTTAACTTGAATGTCCTTCTCCAGGATTACTCTGCAATGGTTCAAAATTGAAAAGGATTATGGCACAGCCAGGCAGCTATGCTGGGCTTAACCACTATATTAACTACCCTGGACTGGTGCCTGATGAGCGACACAAAGTTCATCACTTCCAATAATGTACTTGCTGGTATGGTAACTAGACTAAGACGAAGATAAGAAGACCCGACAGTTCACCACCCAGCTCTCACCAGCAACACTAAGAGGATCAGATGCACCCAGCCACAATACAGCTAAAATGCTACTTAATGTGGTTCAATATCCAGCAGCTGGGCTTTAGAGAGCAGAAAGGATACAAGACAGCTTAAACCAGAGTTGTTTATCATGAAGTAGGATAAATGTGTTGTGAATATGCCACACTGTCATATAATAAATACATAATCATAAACGCACATTTGAGAGACAGACAAAACTGGGTGTTTGAGGAAATATATAACCATTTATCTTCCAGTGCCTCCTTAGGGATGTACCTCAGCAATCTCCCGTAGAAATCCCTGACCACCTATCGGCTTCCCTGCTGTAAGTCTCTGCTGGAGTCCCAGTGAATACTGGCATCTAGGCTGCATCGAAAGTGCGAAGAAATATTTTGATATTTTGCTAGTAAGATATTGTGTCCATCTTGTTGATCATTCCCCCGCTTTCTCACTCAGATGTTGGCACATGATATTACACCTACCTAGGAGTTGTTTGATGCCAGTTTGGAGGCAGGAGAGATCCTGACAGACAGTGTACATAGACTGGAGTGCTCTCTAAAAGAGCTACAGGGCCCCTGAAAAGGAGAATGTGTATTAAATATAGCAAAATCCTTTAGATCTGACTCCAACACACCAGCCAGTCATGGTCAGACCATGTCCAAGCTTTACTACATGCTTAATTCAAAGCCTGCACTATAACCAGGCTGTTTTTGTGGCAATACGTACAAATTCGTATGAAATCGTAAAAAAAACATATCCACATGTGACGTCTCTGGAGGCAGGAAAACGTATGCCTCATATGTTTACGAAACGTATAAAAAGTCAGATTACCTTTACCTTACTCTAAACTTAACCTCACTAACCTACCATATTATCCCTGACAAAACATTCCACAAGTACTTTATATTGTATTTGGTCTATTCTTGGCAGTGTTCTGGTAAAATGGAGATTCAATACGTAAAAAAATCATATCGTAAGTCTGCCTACATAATGCGGCAACACTTCTATAATATACAATTACCCATGTCTTGCCATGAGAATGCATTGCTATAACAGAAGTGCATGTTAACTGTGGCCGATTAAAATAAGTAAATTTGGTCAGTGTTATGTAATAAGTCACAATAATTCAGATTTCTGTGCAAAAGTATAACCTGTTTATATTCAGGATGTATATTGAAAATTAAAGCACCACAGAAAATGCCCTCTTGGTCAGTAACAGCACTAGAAGTATAGTGCCTACTCTGCAAGATGCCTGACCAAACAGATAATGGTATTGGCTGACAAATATTTAAATTATGAAATTAACAACCAGCATGCTTGTGTAGCAACTGTCACGCCATCCCAGAGTGAGAGAAATGGACTCCATTTGTATAATACTGCATGTATGTTCACATTGTGTTCATGTATATAGCCAGTCTAAAGTACTGTTGTTCTGAGTTATGTATAAATGTATGTGTCTGTATTACGGAGCCTTGGCGCCATCCCCTGGACACCACAAGCTATTGACAGGTCTCTCATGATTGGTAATCAAGTGCTAGTTTGATTTGATTTCATATTACATTCAGCTGTGTCTATTAGCTGTTATTTAATCCTGGTGCCCAGGAGAGAGGCATGGTTCATTATTGTTTATGTCAATGTTTGTGTCACGAGGTAGCAATTTGGTGATGAAGTCCCAGGAGAAGTGATGTGCTGCGTAACTATGCAAGTGAGTGGTTTTGTATAGCTTGAGTGAGGTGTGCGTTATTATAATGCGAAGAGCATAGTTGTTCAGATATATTATATACATATTTGTTGTGCACTCCTATAATTTAGTACAGTATTGTGTATGCTGTATATCTGCCCATGTGAGTTTATGATTAGTTCCTGTTAGATAAATAAATAAATGTTGTGCATACTCGCTATACCTCTGTCAACCATTGCTCTTCAGTTGTACATCTCCTGGACTATTACCATTAAAACTACAAAACCCATACCACTCATCTCCCTGCTTTAGTCTCGCTTCCCCACACCGCCACAAAGTGTGACAGCAATGCTAGATTTGTGTCAGGACAATACTCTGCTGGAAAGATGAAATAGTATATGAATGCATTTGTCTCACTAAAGTTTTTACTGAAAATATGTAACATTCATTGCTGGAAACCTGTTTGTATAAACGAAACGGTACGCTCAGGATTGTGGTATATTTAACTACCTAAGACTGCGGTACATAAGTCATGAAAAGAAAATACTGCATACAAGCTTTCTCATGTAAAATTGCTTCATTCCATTCACACTCGGGAGCCCTCTGTTTCTCATGAGGAACCACACGACTTGTGTGTTTTACCAATTTCACAGCAAACACTCCTCATGCTCACAATTGTTCTCCATCACCTGATCAACCAGAACAATAGTCACATCATAATCGAAAGCTTTGTTATGGATTGTCCGAAGTATGATCTGGGTTGTTCTTATATGTACAGGAGAAGGATATCTAGCATAATGTCTTCCAGGACCTTGAGCCATTTATGATTCTCTTAGCAGTGGGGGTCAATAGTTAAAGGTGACCTGTGTAGAATTATACAGAATGCAAAAATAACTTATTTCTTTGTCTGAATAGTTGACACAAACGTACATCTCAGAAATTCTCCCAAATTACGTTCTCAGGAAACCATTTGAAAACCTGAATTACGTTATATGCCAACATATTTAGGGTTTTTCACGTTTCGTTATTAGGCTATATTTGTAATTCTATTACATTGCCCCTGTACATTTCGTTTAGCGGATTTATGCGAGAACATTCCATAGCGTTCCAAATTATTGCAACATTCACAGTTAAGGTTAGGTATGAGGATACTAATGGTTAAGGTTAGGCATTAGGTTACTAACGGTTAAGGTTAGATATGACGTTACTGAGGTTAAGGTTAGGATTAAGATTAGGGTTAACATTACAAAAAACGACAATCATCTGTGTGCATGACGCATGCAATGTAGAACAAAACACACACAAAGTGCCAGTCTGGATTTGAACTCGCAAACACTGGCATGCCAGTCGGGGATTTATGCCCGTCCACCATCCCCGACCTCCACCTTAGCAAAAACTTCGCTATTTACATGCTACGTCATGATTTTCATATGTTCATATTTTACGTTATTGGAGTGTTCAATTTAGTTCCCTACAAACGTAATTGACCCTCTCATACGTTCATATTTAACATATTTCAGTTTTACAAAATAGTTCACTCAGAACGTATTTAATGGGATTTAGGGCTGAGTTGACAAGCAGTTCAGATGGGACACATTTTCTACACTGTGCAGTGCTTACTTTGCCATTTAAACAGGAATTACAAAGAGGTCATAACGAGTTCCACACTGTTTCTCAATGGTTACCCACTGGTCTTAGCAAGTTATGCCCTTGCTTTTGTGTGTAAAAGCACTGCATAGTGTAGGGACAGAGATGAGGACTCGAGTTTGAGACTCAGACACAAGTCGCACACACGGTGACTTCAGAATTCTTTTGGGGGGGGTCAGCTGTAAGTTAAGGATAATATATTATTCATCAATGCTCATGCATCAGTTCGACACACTCATACATTTTTTTATCATTACTTTGTTCCCCCACTCTCACCATTATTCGCCCAATTGAAGCTTCCAATAACATCTTATCTTTCTATCTTCCATCGACCTCTACCTATACTAATTCACCTCAGCTACTATCCACGTGCCTTCTACTACGACGCCTTTAGCCCTTTATCCCATCCTTCAACTATATTTTAACCTCTCCAATCTGACTTCAGAATTTAATTGAGACTCATCCTCAAAATACTATAGACTCGATTCGGACTCGAGATGCAGGAGATGCGTGAACAATCTTTATTTTTAGGAATCGTCTGATGAGCTGACTGTTATTCCCCTGAGTCCCATCCCTGCGTAACCTATACGTAACAGGTAAGTACAACGTGGTACGTAATATGAGTGGGGTATCTGCTGCGTGCGGCCACAAGTGAGAGAGGACAATAAACATATTGACCCAGCAGCTGCTGTGCCATTTATCGTATGATTTGGCTTTAAAAACGTCATACAAGGCAAAACAAATTACAGCTGAATGCAAAATATGTGGTATTTTAACAGGCACTTGAAACGCACCCTGATACAGTCGGTTAGCAAACATGTTTAGCTCAGCATTGGCCATCTAAAGTTAGCTTGCTTTAGTTACGATCTACGGGAGGTTAACTCAACTGTTGTTCGCTGATGTTATGAAAATATGAATGAGCATTTGTTTGCTTGCCAAACTTGTGGTAGTAGATTAACGTAATAATTTATTTCCCGCAGGCTGCTACCTTAATTATTCATGGTGTCTACAAACATATTACAGGTTTTTTTTATTTATTTTTTTTTTATTTTTTTTTTATTATTATTATTTTTTTTTTTTGGGGGGAAAGGTCAGCTTCAGTATTTGACAACATGGTTGTCATTGTGCATCATTTCCAATCCCACTTTTTTTTATTTATTATTATTATTATTATTACAGGTTTATTGTTGATAAAGCAACGTTACAGTTTTATTTTGTTAATGTTACACTCGGTTTGAGAGTCTGGGGATGTCTTGACTTACCAAAGTATATAAGCTGTCATTAGTTATGTATGTAAAAATTGGTTACAGTTATTATTTCTAATAATTTTAGTGTAACTGTCTATAGCAATTTTTCCAGTTCTTCTTTCAGCACCTTGTGTTTTGCAGCAATAGTGTTTTACATTTAGCTAGAATGTGATATTTTGCAATAATTGGGAGGATGTTAATTATGGCACGGTGAAGGAATAACATTTTCTGTATTTGTTCCTATGACCCCACAGAGCCTGTACAATAGAAGGCAAGGTATGTCATTTAGATTCAGCAACAGACAAGCAAGTTCTTTCTTAGTACCTCAATATTTAGTCTGAACTGTACTCTTCGTCCATGTTACAAGGCACAGTTATTACAGTTATTAACTATAAACTAAAGCATTCCTGGTGTTTTTTGTCATATTAATGTAACCATTTTGTGTCATCAATTTGGTAACCAGTCCCTGCCGGATTATTGTACAACATATGCGTGCTATTCTCGAGTTCCTTGTGGAATTATCTATCTTTGTTATTTGGACAGTTGTTATTTTAAACTATTCTATCCGTGTCGTTGTCATCTTACCCTGGTTCTCCTTGCCTCCCACTCCAGAACTCACTGTTCAGACGACCAGCCCTTTGATCATCCATGACAAGCGATCATCATTATCTGGTCATTCTTCACCTTCGCTCTGCCTCAGCCCTCCAAACATCCACTACAACGGATCACCATCCACCTGGTATATACTCACCTACACTCTGCCTCATCCATCCACCTGGTATATACTCACCTACACTCTGCCTCATCCATTCACCTGGTATATACTCACCTACACTCTGCCTCATCCATCCGCTCTCCTTCTACAGCAACCCAACACTTACCTGGTTTCAATCTCCATTTTCCACCACAAGCCACCCGGTCATATACAACTGCTTACCATTCTCTATCTGATTGTTCATCAATAAATATTATTGTATTTACTCACCTCGTGTTAATCTGCATTTGGATTCACCCTCAGTTCCAGTTCGATCCCTGACATAGAGGTTGAATGAAACGCAGGATACAAGCATTACTTTTGGGCCTTTATTCTGGGAGCTGTCTCTATGAAGGACAGCGATGAAAGGGAGCAAATATTTTGACAAAAAAATTACAAAGTCTTTCTGATTTCTTTGGTGTGCCTATTTTGCATGGAAGACAATTGATAAAACATACATTGGAAGAATGAAATACTCCAACTGAGTATAGTACAAATATGGCAATGAAATATGGTAGTGGCTGATATTCAACTGAAAGAAAAAAAGTACATTAGTCTACATCAAACTTCACAGTTATCTGCATACACTTTAAATAAAGATAAATTAATACACTGTTCAAACGACATTCAATAAGTTTCATTAGTTCTTATTTAACCAGATATTACATGTTTTAAGAGCACACTGTTGTTAACATGCACTGGGCTTTGAGTAGGCAAACAAAATGGAATTAGATCTACTACAACACATACCCAGTCTTTGCACGTGTCCCACGTGTGATCAAACCAGATCCAGCTCACATACACTCACAGGCGTCCTTCAAAGATGATCTATAAAACATTTCCCATTGAACACACACATGTAATACGCAAACTCGACCAGTCGAACCATAAACGCCATGCTACGTGAGCTGAACTATGAGCAAATTTTGTTTGTTTGTAGTTCGTATCGCCAGCTGTAAATCTTGCTCATTGATCTGCATGAATGACCGAAAAACCTCTTGCCATGGGAGATTCCAAGTCACAGTTCAGCTCACGTAGCAGGCGTTCGTGGTTCAACTGGTCAAGTCTGTTTTTCCAAGATGGCGGCTTCCTGTATATGCGCATGGTACTATCTTTTAATAAACTGTCTGTACACTTACTGTACAAAGTTCTCAATGCTTCAGTTTGCATGTAGGGAACCTCATTATGCTACCATGGAAGTGTGGTGCTATTTTGAGCCTTGTTAGTGGTATAAAATAGCAATTTATTTTTACTTCATCCATGCCCTCACAACCTATTGTAACATATTATGTAACATATTACATGCTTTGAATTCCTTATATATAGCTATGTATTGTTCAAAGCAGCCAGGATGGAATGCAACAGGTGATACAACACACATTATAACCACAAGAGACTTACAACTTGACATCAACTCTAGCTAAATGAGTTGATACTTGACCTGACTCTAAGAGACTTGTGAGCACCTTTGTGTAGGGAATCATTATCTTATGTACATTACATTTTCATACTTTTTAAATATCAAGAAATACACATTTTACAGCATTGAAAAAAATGGTCACTTGAACGATGAAGTAGTTTTATTGTTAAACGTCATAATCAGACCACTTGTCGACCTAATTGGGAAATAAACGAGATGATATGTCTTAATCAGCCATTTGACATTTTAAGACCTAGAGTGCAACTCTCAAAAAATAAAGAGGGCTTTCATCAAAGGAAATTTAATAAAATATTATTGCAAAATTAGTTACATAAGAAAAGTATATTCAGTGTAGAGCACTGGATATTTTCATTTAGTAGTCATGTTGTCAGATCTCACAGCCACAAGAAAGATTGTACATGCAAATAATTATTATTATTATTTATACATTCTAGCAGCTAGACATTTGATATGTTTAATGCAGCCACTTGTTGTATATTACCTTGGACATAATGGACTTCTAACAACATGAGGCATAGCCGTAGGGGGATGAAAAATGATTTATAAATTATTCGTATATGGCTAAACTATGATTAAACACATTACCAGACACCATAAGTCATTCATAACTGAAAAATGTGTAATAGATTACTTACATCTTGCTATTTGACATTTACAAAGAAAGGAATTAAAAACATAGGACCTTACAATAAAATGCTACCTTCATATTCAAAGTGTATTTGAAATTAAATATATTTTTGTATTAAAATATTTTCTTTTGGAAATAACATCATAAGTCCATTATTTAATTTCATATCAAAGTTTGAACAAGCACAAACTCCTCGACCAGCAACCTTGAGATAATGTTCACATGAACAAGCTGGTGCCTGTTGTGGATGTGAAGCCGGTGCCAAGTCTCTGTAGAGGAGATGGACTGTTAGTAGACATATGGACCAATGCCACTGGAGCATGGCCAACCTGAAGACAGATGCAAAGAGGCTGGAAGGACTTGTGGAGTTCCCAGAGGTATACCACAAATAAATCCACCTCGTACAGTTAACAATTATGCCAGTGAATTATTCTTGTTGATTCTTTAAGAATTAAGAGCTGTCCCTTTGCATAGATATCAAAGGTGAAACTTTAATGGCAGTCAATAAGAGGGGTACACAGGGGTGTTTGTCAAATAATTTACTGGTAAAACAAATATTTATGTGCAGAATAAAAATATACTATGCCTTTTGTTGTTGTTTACCTGATTGTAACTCACTCACACATATTTATTTCTGCATAAAATGTAATTACACTCACCAGCCACTTCATTAGGTACACCTTGCTAGTAGGTACACTTTTGCCTTCAGAACTGCATTAATTCTCCTTGGCATAGATTTAACAATGTGCTGGAAACATTCCTCTGAGATTTTGGTCCATATTAGCATTATTGCATCACCCAGTTGCTGCAGATTAGTTGGCTGCACATCCATGATGAACATCTCCCGTTCCACCATATCCAAAAGGTGCTCAGTTGGATTGAGATCTGGTGACTGTGGAAGCATTTGAGTACAGTGAACTAATTGTCATGTTAAAGGAACCAGTTTGAGATAATGTGAGCTTTGTGACATTGCACACTATCCTACGGAAAGAAGCCATTAGAAGATGGGTAAAATGTGGACATAAAAGGATGGACATTGTCAGCAACAATACTAGTTCTAGGCTGTAGGATTTAAACCATGCTTAATTGGTACTAAGGTGCCTAAAGTGTGCCAAGAAAATATTCCCCATAACAAAAACAGCATCACCAGCCTCAACCATTAATACAAGCCAGGATAGATCCATGCTTTTATGTTGTTTATGCCAAATTCTGACCCTATGACCTGAATGTTGCAGCAGAGTTCAAGACTCATCAGACCAAACAATGTTTTTCCAATCTTCTACTGTATATTCCAAGTTTGGTGGGCCCGTGCAAAAAGTAGCCTCAGTATCCCGTCCTTAGCTGACAAGAGTGGCACCCTGCTGTATCCCAAATGTTGTGCATTCAGACATGCTCTTCTGCAAAGTGGTTTGAGTTAAATTTGCCTTTCTAACAGCTTGAACCAGTCTGGCCATTCTCCTCGAACATCTGCCTTCAACAAGGCATTCTAACCCAGAGAACTGCCGCTCACTGGATATTTTCTCTGTAAACCTAAAAATGGTTGTGAGGAAAAATCCCAGCAGATCAGCATTTTCTGAAATACTTGAACCCGCCTGTCTGGCACCAACCACACCCCATTCAAAGTCACTTAAATCATCTTTCTTTCCCATTCTGACGCTTGGTTTGAACTTCAGCAGATCTATATGTGCGTTAAAGAGCAGTTGAACAGGTGTACCTAATGATATTGTGAATTGTGTTTTTAATAACATTTTTAAAGATCAGGTGGGGTGCTCCAGCATGTAATGCACTGCAGTATAGTCTCACTTCAACGTTGGAGTACAAGCATGCTTCTGCTTAAGCTGCCAGAGCGATAGGGAATATTAAATGTGCGTCTGCTCTCTGTCAATTTTCTCTGGCCCAAGGTATGTGTGCATGTGACAGTAGATGTCTTAACATATCTGGCCACCACAAGGCTGTCAACCTTAATTGCTCCCTGGGCGCTAAGGGTTGGGATAAATGTCGAAGCCAATTTTCTAATGGACTTGGTGAAAGATATCACTTTTTGTATTTGCCTTTGTCAAATGTTGTCTCACGAAGCATTAGTAGCCTCTGTGAAAACGAAATACAGTTTGGTTTTCTTGCCACCACAGAGGATGGCCTTCACAGTGGGATAGTGACTCTTATGGAAATGTATAACAACTCAATATTCTCAAACTCCAGCTGAAAACTCATTGAAGGTCAGTTATTATCTTTGGTCGAGTAGATCTCCATCACTGAAGTGTTGCGGGATCCCTAATCTTAATTCTTAAAAAGTCTTCACATTATTGATAGACTACAGGTGTCTTTATATGTATATTGTGATTTTAGAATTTAATTTACAAAGGAAAGCAAGACATTGCAGTGCAGGGGTCCTGACATTCACTTCACTTGTCCTACTGTTGGAGTACCAGCGTTAAACTGGTTTTCATTCCAAAGATGGAGGGCACTGGAAATGGACATCTACTTTATCTGTTACCTAAAAATACATGGCCCCATGGTTTCGCTGTGCACACAAATCTCTCACCACCCATTCACAAACTTCTTTTTCGATTGTCACCTTCGAAAAAAGAGTAACACCCAGTAGATAATCATGGCATGTTGCACGTTATTGCTATGGTCACAATATACCCTCAATTACTTTGACAAAAACTTTCTGGCAAGAAATTATATGGCAAAATTAATCCATGCTTTTTTTACCTCAAAATTAGATTATTGTAATTCTCTTCTGTCTGGCTACCCAGATGAGACACTCAAAATCTTCAATTAATGCTGAACACGGCTTTCAGAATTTAGACTAGAACTGCAAAATTGATCAAATTAATCCAGTTCTAGTCTCTTTACACTGGCTACTCATGGAGGCTAGGGCTGAGTGAAAGGTTTTACTGCTTACCTATAAAGCAATACATGGGCATTCTCCCAGCCTACTGTTGTTGCCATACATTCTACATACACTATGGTCTCAAGTCGCAGGCCTCCTTATTGTTCCTACAATTGTTAAAGGTTTATAGAGCTTTATAGAGCTCCACTTTTGTGGGATGTTCTCCCAATTTGAGAGATGTAGACTCAGTCTCAATTTTTAGGTCTTTAGTGCAGACTCGTCTCTTCAGTAAGGTCTAGGATTTAGAGATGTCTGGCCCAGGGGGTTGAGAGGGATGGTATGCCACTGGACTGACAATCCATGCTGGCTTCGCCTGGTAGGCTCCCCTCTTTCCACTGGGATATCCTTACCCCAAAGCTATTTGGAGTTTGAGCCACTGGCCCACTCTTAATGCCCCATAATCCCCCAATGCTTGTGCACTGTGTGGACTGTACTCAGCACTATCTCAGGGGGTTGTGGTCTGTTGGTTTCCAGGGACTTGTGTTGAGGTCGAGATTGGGTAGAAACAGGCTTAACTAAAGCCTTGATGAAAAAGTGGAGTGAAAAAGATTTCAATTAAAAGCTATGGATAATTACCAGATATGTATTGCAGCTTTGATAAGTATCTCAGAGAAGGTGAATATTGTCTAGAAAATGCAGCTCACTACTAGCTTCATACTTCAATAGCTTTGTAACCATGATACCATCACTATATCAATGATATATTCAGATATCATCCCCCTGACTGAGAATATATCATTGACATAGGGATTGTTGTTTTAAAAAAAGCTCTTCAGTTACTGTATGTACACTGCTCAAAATAATTAACGGAAAACCTAAATCACATGCCGGGTCTCAATGAGGAAAACATATTATAGATCGAAATCTTTACTGTACATTGTGTAATTCATTGGGAACATGTCAGTAACAGTGGTCAATGGGAATAAATATCACCAACAGAGTGGGGGCTGGATTCAAACTCAAAGTAAACAAATGAAATCACAGGCTGTTTCAAATTGTGTGAACTCCATCACAGCAACTCATGATTTGATTCAGTAGTGTGTATTGCCCTCGAGTGCCTGTATGTACTCCCGACAATGTCTGGGCATGCTCCTGATGAGATGGTGGATGGTGTCCTGGAGGATCACTGGTTTATGTGGCTCGGGACCAGGGCCAGTTATAAGTATTTGAGAGTCAGAAATGTATATTGAGTTTTTGTATCTAAGGCCACATTTCAAGTTTATTTGTCACATGTACAGTACAGGACAGCCTTGGATCCAAAAACTCAATACCTTTTGTAAACTCAATTCTGACTACCAAATACAGTATATATATCAGCTGCGGTCAGTGGATCTTAATTGGGGAGGACGGGCTCGTATTACACTCGGGACCGGAGTGAATGGAATGGTGCCCAACGCACAAAACCCAGTGTGTAAAACAAAAAAAACCTGGGTTTTGTGCATTGCGCACCATTCCATTCACTCCGGTCCCAAGCGTAATAGGAGCCCATCCTCCCCAATTAAGATCTACCGACCACGGCTGATATATATATATATATATTTATATATATAACTGACATGCTCATTTCTGCTGTTGGTGATCATGGGGGGACCAAATATACAGATTAAATACATTAAAGTAACAGTTAAATGATGAATATGGCTGTTTCTTAGCTTTAATTTGAGAATGTTCGCATCCAAATTGGAGTAAGGGTTTAGGAATTACAGCTCTATAATATGTAGCCTCTTGTTTTTAAAGGGACTAAATTAATTGGAAAATTGACTCAAAAAGCCATTTCCTGGACAGGTGTGGGCTATTCCTTCGTTATTTCCTCATCAATTAAAAGGTCTGGAGTTTATTCCAGGTGTGGCATTTGCATTTGGAAGCTGTTGCTGTGAACCCACAACATGTGATCAAAGGAGCTCTCAATGCAAAGGAAACAGGCTATCCTTTTAGGCTGCAAAAAAATCATCTGAGAGCTACAGTAGCAGGAACATTAACAGTGAGGTACAATCTGAGAAGAAAAGAACGCATTGGTGAGCTATGCAAAACAAAAATGATTGGACGTCCATGAAAGACAATGATGGATGATCGTAGAATCCTTTCCATGGTAAAGAATAACAGAAGGTAGGCATATCATAATCAAAGTCTTCCATAAAGAGAATATACAGAGGGTTCACCACAAGATGTAAAACATTCATAAGCCTCACAAATAGAAAGGCTAGATTAGACTGGCCTACAAAAAATAAGCCCAGTTCTGGAACAGCATTCAGATGAAACTAAGATCAACCTGTACCAGAATGATGGGAAGAGAAAAGTATGGAGAAGGCTTGGAACGGCTCATGATCTGAAGCATAACACATCTGTAAGACACAGTGGAGGCAGTGTGATGGCATGGGCATGCATGGCTTAAAGTGGCACTGGGTCACTACTGTTTATTGATGATGTGACAGGAAACAAAAGCAGCCAGATGATTTCTGAAATATGTAGAGATGTGTCCCACCACCTATATCTGGGCTTACGTTTGGTTGGTGGCAGAAATGAAATAAACCCTATTCCTTTTAAACAAGACTATGAAGTAATTCTCAAAAAGCGGTCCCTCTAATATTGACTATATGCATAGACT